>JAODUO010001291.1:25000-75000 GCA_025642075.2 Ridgeia piscesae
ACGTCTGGTGGTCCGACTAAACGGCAAAGCGCTCCCTTCCCTCGTCTCGGCTGCACGGCCGATGTTTGTTATCCCGCGGGTGACACGCACTGGCCTCCGACTGTGACGGTGTTCCGGCCAAGTACACGTTCTGACAAAGTAGTCCGTCGATTCTGTCTTGGAAATACATCATCAAGGAGGCCGCAAAAAGTTCGAATAACTTCAGATTTTGGATTCCTGGCCCTCAAAAACACACGCACTGATGCCAACATCATCAGTTTATTGAATTTAGAACGAAAGTTATGACGAAATATACATTTGGTTCTGTGCGGCTGCCATCTTGGATTCTGAAAAACCCAAGCGGATGGCGAGTGGTCACGCAGCCGAAATGTCATCTTACCACAAAGTACTACTGACAAATAAAACATATATATTGTAAGCAGTCATTGCAAGCTTTTCCATAATTATGGGGTTCTGCCACCGGATTAATTTAACGCCTCTGGCTAAAAACAAATATTTTTTTTAGAGTGAATGTGATTTGCGGTGTCATTTTATTTTAATTATAAACACACTTTTAATGGCTGCTGATGACGTGTTGTTTATTAGCGCTTGATTTTAACAATAGTTAAAACCAACTTCCGGTTAATAACTAATACAACAACGAAATATTGATACTTCATTTGATAGATGGGCCTCTACAGTGGCTTCTAGCTGTGCACTCGCGTAAGGTTTAATTTAGGTATGCCCATCCGGGAAGGAACTGCGGCACAGGAAGCAAGATCCAGTCGGTCAGACAGAGAGACCATCATTGTGCGAGTCCACGACATGGTACAGTTGCATCCCTCCACCAGTGTGGGATTTTTAAATTCCTCTCACATCATCAGCAGTCCCTCGAAATAAGGATGATGTCTTGCAAAGGGCGGTACTATGTGTCCTGAGGTGACTAAATTCTTGATCTGCAGATCTTGTTGCAGTGTGGGCAGGAGGTGCCAGGTGGAAGAGAAACGTGAAGATATTGAGACATCTCCCTCTCCTTTCTCCTCTGCCGTTTCACGTATTAGCTGTAAAAACACTACCTGTCGGAGGAGGAGGCAATTGTCCGACATTCGAACACAGTGGCCAGCCCAGCGGAGTTTGGTCTGCATTATCAGTGCCTCGATACTAGATGTTTTCGCCTCCAACGGGATGCTGGCATTGGTGTGGCAATCATCCAATTGGCTACAAAGAATCTTCGTGAGGGAACCTTGGCAGAATTTCTCCAGGGTCGTCAAATGACGTCACCTCGCTCCAGTATAGTTGGCGTCTATTGCTATGTCTTATACGGACACTAGACAACGATGAACATAAGAACAAACAACGAAAAGGCATTCCACCACACCCTAACATTACATACCACATCAACGTATTCTGGTCACATCATCAACAGCAGGCAGACATGACGTGGTACAAGAATTACTTGGCCAAACCAGCGCACTCTGCACGGGAGAGTCAGACAGACAGTGCAACCTCAACGAACAAAGCAGTTTTTGTTTTATTTCATAGATTTATTCAACAATCACAGCAAACCTGTGGCACTGCAGAATAATATAATACCAGTGGAGAACCACTACATTTACACAAATAACCCCGTCGACGTCAAAATAGACGCATTGTTGACGTCCAGTTCCAACTCAGAAACGTCTGTTCATCCTGATGTAAGCAATATCGATTAATGAGAAATATTATTATCAAATGAGTGCTGACCTATTCGCCTCAGTGTGTGATAAAACCGATATATTCTTTACAAATATAACAAGTGTTCAAACAATTCTGCTAATAGACAAAATGATGTAGTACAATGAACGTTGGTGCTAATTACTGTCAATGTCTTTATCATTGTTTATCTGCATTTGAAGACGTGCGACCATCGTCTGTTACCTCTTGCCGTCTCGCTCAAGAATACCATAAAACATCACATGTTGCATTATTATACATGTTTACATTTGTCAGTAATAATAAATATGTCGTTGGCACGGCTCTGCCTCTTCACGACCAAATCCTAACAGTAAGATCACTGCCGCCAGAGACAAGGAAGTCACCAGACTTGTCAAAGACAAGACACTGGACAGCGTCTTCGTGACCAGCCAATGACGTCACCTGCAGGAGGGGAAGAACAGACGATGGTCAGAAACAGAGGCTTACTGGAGGGGGCATTTGGCCTTGCCACGGTTGGCTTTGGAAATATACCCTGTAATGAATTGCGCCACCTACATAGCACTAAGTATATCTTCTACATTCGGGAATAATATGTTTTCCCCCGACGTCGTGGTTACGCTATTGATCAGAAAGGGCAAATGCGCCATCGTCGAGTTTATTAAGTGCTATCTAAAAACTTATCTATTTTTGTGCAGACGTCAATATATGAAATGGTGAATATGAATAGTTTTTTTCTGTGATTTATTTAAGTATTATAAAATTGTGAGCACAGTGGTTAGTGGCTGAAGAAACAGTTTTCTCTACTGCTGAAACAATGATAAAACTATCGATTGTATATTACTATTATAGCAGAATCCAGTAATGAAAGCAATCTCCATAGCTACAAAGATTCTACGAATAAATTGTATTACAAATAATAATTAGTATCTTCATTGAACATTTACACAATTATTATTCTGCTTATTATTATAAGATCACCAAATGAAAAAACTATAAACGTAAGTGAAATTTTGGCGCAGCTGTTATATTTATTAGTGACAAAGTAATTAACAGCAAGCAAACTTGCAATAGATAATTTGTCTTGCATATCATACCTGTCCAGTACCCACTTCATACATTCTGACAGTTGAATCGTTGCTTGCAATGGCCAGCACAGTTCCTGTAGTCAAACAGATCATATCACTATATATATATATATATATATATATATATATATATATATATATATATATATATATATATATATATATATACTGTTATATACTTTATCTATTTGAAATACATTTATTTTATTACTTACACAGTGCATCATATTATTATTACTATATACAATGTATCTTTTCCTAAAATGAAACTTAACATGTAGTTATGAACACCTGTAATTTGTCCTGACATTTTTTAACAATTCAGTTATAGAGTTGACTAGAAATGCCTACACCACCAGTCATCGCACTGAAACACTTAATTTCATAATAATCAAATGTTCAACTATTGAAAAAACAAAACAACATTTCAAGATTAAAACATAACTTACCTTCTTACTGGGTTTGACAACAAACAAACAAGGATAGGTCAGACACCAGGGTATGTCAGACACAGGGATACTAACCAGAGGGGTCAAAGGCCACCTTGTTACTGGGATGAGGGCCACAGTCCGTGCTGACCATTGGTGCTCCGGTCCTCATGTCCCACAGCTTGACAGTGCCGTACGAGTCACATGACGCGACAGTGTCACACTAAATACACAAAAGCCGACAAACACTGTTGACCTTTTCATCAAGTTGACATTTCAATGGTTAAAGGTAGTCTCCTCACAAAACGATGATATTACATGACTTTCTCTACATTCCAGCAAACTTTGAATGAACTGTGTGATTGCGTTCTTCTTCTGCTCACCAAAAGCAAGCAAGCTGCCAGCTGCCCAAAGGTACAGATATTATGACCGAGTTAATCCTTAAAGCGTCACTTAAAGGGATACTCCAGTTAGTGAGAGATTCACACCATTTATTAAAATCTGTACAATATATTGGTTGTGCATACTAATTGTGCACAAAGATAATTAATAAACAATTACTTATAGTATAATTGTATCAGAAACACTCCATGTTGGATTCAGGGCGCTGCCATCTTGAGACTTATGCGCCAATGACGTAAACCGCTTATGTCACTGGCGCATGCACGTTCAAACATCTTATGTCTGTCCAATGGTATTTGATGTATCACAATTATTAGCGAAGATTCCGCCAATCCTGGCCTTTCTCAACAATGCGCCAGTGACGTAAACGATTTGGCTTACGTCACTGGCGCATAAGTCTCACGATGGCAGCGCTCTGAATCTAAGATAACATGTTTTTTTGTACCATTAAACTATAACTAATTGTTTATTAACGATCTTTGTGCACAGTTACTACGCACAACCAATATAGTATTCATATGTAAGTTAATACTGTGAACCTCTCACTGACTGGAGTATTCCTTTAAGAACACCAACACACAACACGATACTTTATGTTGTCATAATACCTGTGAATGTATCTACAACAACAATAAGTATCATTCAGTTTAAAGCAAACTGTCACGAGGACATGACGAAAAGAATACTCACACGCTGGTTGAGCGTGACGTCGTTGACAGAATGCATGTGTCCATAGAAGGTCTGACCACAGAGACCCTGTGAGGAAAACAACATGTTGTAAATGTACATTTCTGTTTACATTTCCCCCCATGGGTATACACCTGTATAACACATCGTTACATATTTTGTATTTACCTTCGTAAGGTGGTTGGATTGACTATTACATTCTTTTTTATTTCCAGTACATTTTAAAGATAAACTAAAACATTTCCCCTGACTTTGCTTATGATATCAAACAATATTCTGGATCAAAAAATAATTAAGTTTTTAAGTTGTTTAGTGACATGTCAATACTTATATAAAACAATTTAAATTTTTTAAACAATCACCTCAAAACGACATTTTATTTCATTTTGAGAAACTCCCTGAAAGAAAAATGTCTATGTCTGCAAGGATAAATATATTATCGACAATATATTAACGATATGTTATGATTTTGTAAATAAATACATTCCATTAAAATCCGTCATTGTGGTAATGGCCTGCATACTAGTTTCGATTCCTCCGGGTTTTGTCAACTATCATCCATCTTGTCCAAAATTTGTTTTGTATATGCATAAATTCGCAAAAAACATGAGGCTTATGTATAAGTTGACAGCTCTACTACTACTACTACTACTACTACTATTTCTACAACTACCACAACTACCACTACCACTATGATGAGATGAAGTGAGTGAACTGACCATGCGGCTGTCCCAGAGAGACACAGTTTTGTCAGCGGAACAAGTGATCACAGTGTTGGAGTACGGAATGAAACTGATGGAGTTCACCGAGTCCGTGTGTCCTCGCAACGTCCAGCGACATCGTTGACTACAGACAGACACACACATCTAATCGGTCAATTAACCTCTCGTGGCTACTTTGTAGTTGCAGCCACATGAATAAAATTATTAACTAATGGTCAAGAAAGATATTTATGCCATATTAATCGCATTCATTTTGAAGAAATTACTCTCTCTGAAGTGAAGTTTAAGAAGCACTCCCAGGGTAAAACTGTTTAATTAGTTCAAATGCCATATTGTTGTATTGAGAATTAAACTGGCCCCTAGTGTAATGCCCTGTACTACTGATAACAAATCATTGCAAGAAAACTGTACTACTGATAACAAATCATTGCAAGAAAACTGTACTACTGATAACAAATCATTGCAAGAAAACTGTACTACTGATAACAAATCATTGCAAGAAAACTGTACTACTGATAACAAATCATTGCAAGAAAACTGTACTGCTGATAACAAATCATTGCAAGAAAACTGTACTACTGATAACAAAGCATTGCAAGAAAACTATACTGCTGATAACAAATCATTGCAAGAAAACTGTACTGCTGATAACAAATCATTGCAAGAAAACTGTACTACTGATAACAAATCATTGTAAGAAAACTGGCCCTAGTGTAATACACTGTACTACTGATAACAAATCATTGCAAGAAAACTGTACTACTGATAACAAATCATTGCAAGAAAACTGTACTACTGATAACAAATCATTGCAAGAAAACTGTACTACTGATAACAAATCATTGCAAGAAAACTGGCCCTAGTGTAATACACTGTACTACTGATAACAAATCATTGCAAGAAAACTGGCCCCTAGTTTAATGCACTGTACTACTGATAACAAATCATTGCAAGAAAACTGTACTACTGATAACAAATCATTGCAAGAAAACTGTACTACTGATAACAAATCATTGCAAGAAAACTGTACTGCTGATAACAAATCATTGCAAGAAAACTGTACTACTGATAACAAATCATTGCAAGAAAACTGTACTACTGATAACAAATCATTGCAAGAAAACTGTACTACTGATAACAAATCATTGCAAGAAAACTGTACTACTGATAACAAATCATTGCAAGAAAACTGTACTACTGATAACAAATCATTGCAAGAAAACTGTACTACTGATAACAAATCATTGCAAGAAAACTGTACTACTGATAACAAATCATTGCAAGAAAACTGTACTGCTGATAACAAATCATTGCAAGAAAACTGTACTACTGATAACAAATCATTGCAAGAAAACTGTACTACTGATAACAAATCATTGCAAGAAAACTGTACTACTGATAACAAATCATTGCAAGAAAACTGTACTCTGATAACAAATCATTGCAAGAAAACTGTACTACTGATAACAAATCATTGCAAGAAAACTGTACTACTGATAACAAATCATTGCAAGAAAACTGTACTACTGATAACAAATCATTGCAAGAAAACTGTACTACTGATAACAAATCATTGCAAGAAAACTGTACTACTGATAACAAATCATTGCAAGAAAACTGTACTACTGATAACAAATCATTGCAAGAAAACTGTACTACTGATAACAAATCATTGCAAGAAAACTGTACTACTGATAACAAATCATTGCAAGAAAACTGTACTACTGATAACAAATCATTGCAAGAAAACTGTACTACTGATAACAAATCATTGCAAGAAAACTGTACTACTGATAACAAATCATTGCAAGAAAACTGTACTACTGATAACAAATCATTGCAAGAAAACTGTACTAGCTGTATATAACAAATCATTGCAAGAAAACTGTACTACTGATAACAAATCATTGCAAGAAAACTGTACTACTGATAACAAATCATTGCAAGAAAACTGTACTACTGATAACAAATCATTGCAAGAAAACTGTACTACTGATAACAAATCATTGCAAGAAAACTGGCCCCTAGTAAAACTGTACTACTGATAACAAATCATTGCAAGAAAACTGTACTACTGATAACAAATCATTGCAAGAAAACTGTACTACTGATAACAAATCATTGTAAGAAAACTGGCCCTAGTGTAATACACTGTACTACTGATAACAAATCATTGCAAGAAAACTGGCCCTATGTTAATACACTGTACTACTGATAACAAATCATTGAAGAAAACTGGCCCATTAAAACTGTACTACTGATAACAAATCATTGCAAGAAAACTGGCCCCTAGTGTAATACACTGTACTACTGATAACAAATCATTGCAAGAAAACTGGCCCCTAGTGTAATACACTGTACTACTGATAACAAATCATAGCAAGAAAACTGGCCCCTAGTGTAATACACTGTACTACTGATAACAAATCATAGCAAGAAAACTGGCCCCTAGTGTAATACACTGTACTACTGATAACAAATCATTGCATGAAAATGCAACATGAAGCTAGAAACACAATCTGTACACTTTATAAGTACCAAGCTGTACCAATTTTCAAAGTCTATGAATTCATGCATGCAACTGATAAATAAATTAAGGTAATCTTGTGCTTACAGTACGAGTATGTCTCACCTGTTGAGGTCCCATATCTTGCCTGTGTTGTCCATGGAGCAGGTGGCCAGGAAGTCTCCACAGGTGTGCCAGCTACACGCCCACACTGAAACACACTTCTACGATTACACAACTATCAGCGCAAACTCTTAAAGTAAAGAAGCAAAGATTAGTTCTTACATAGTGCAGTATCCACCTATATCGCCAAAGTGCTTTACACTTTACTCCATGGCTTTCACTCCCCTGTTCAATCGAACCCCATTTCAACATCTATGGGAAGCACTCAGCCACACTGCAATTCATTTTGACAAGACTATTCATTCACAAATATCCAACATTTTCTACAGCAAGTTACTCCTTCACACAGGTGAGTGACCTGGAGCAATGTAGTAGAGAACAAACTTGCCATTGACTTGACATGATAGGACAGGATATAAACCCGGGTTCTCTTAGTTGAGAGTCTGAGGCTCTAACCACTGCGCTACTAAAATTTACTTTGGTTTTCCTTAATTTACTGACTTACCTAGTTTAAAATGACCAGCTACATTCGGAGATTGTAAAATTTAAGTCAATCAAGATGTTCTTTTCTTCACCATCTGTACCAATGTCTTCACATAATTTGCAATTTTATGAAGATAAAACAACACAACACAATAACTCATTTCTGCCTGTCATACACTTGTTTCCACTGGTTGCATGAAATGAAACCAATAAGACACGTCTGTGGACATCAACTGATAGTTGTGTTCACACAGTTAACACACCTGCAAGTGTGTGCTCAGTGAATGTGTGCACACATTCCGCTTTTGCGAAGTCCCATATTTTCACTGTGGTGTCGCCACTAGTGGTTGCCAACTTTGTGCCTCTGAAACAAAACGTCACGTTTTGAAAGCATTGGTAATCATTTATTTTATATTCTCTGGTAGGATAGGTGGAGAAAGATCACTGCACAACAGATCTAACAATATGAAAATTTTGACAAACCTGTTCAAAATAGCATTTATCCAATGTGATGTGAAATTGATCTGTGTTATTAATATGTGTTAGACAACACTGTAATCCGGAGGCCGAGTAACGGTCCGTAATACGCCAAGCAATGCATGGTGAATTTGCAGGGGTGACCCCGTAGCTTCACAAGCGTCATCCCTTTGTGTTGGATCTCTGAGCTGCAGCGAGTGTTTTGTAAACAGAGCCAACACAGAGGTTAATTTTCTTCCCCACCATCCTCCCCTTTCTGCCCCCTTATTTAGGATGTTGTGTTGTTTCCTTTATATAGTAGGGGGTATATCATTGCCCCCACCTTTGTTACTTTTACATTGTCATTTGATAATTGTTTATCTAAGCTATGAGCATCATTGTATAGGCAGTTAGCAGCTATGCGTATAAATTATGTTGTATTTTCCTGTTGAAAATCTGGCTGCTAACCTGTTACATTATCATGGTTTTATATTTTGTTAGTACAATTATTAAATGACCTTTGTCGACAATTACTCTTTGTGTGTTCTGTAGCAAACTAGCTCACGATTCTGCCAGTATGTATTATATTCACATTGAACATCAGCAGGGGATAAAAACAATTTTGCCAGCCTGGTTGCATGAGTACACACAGCACATTATTTATTTGCCAATGCTTTTAATTTATTTACTCAGCAGCATCACATAACCTTAATTAATCAACTGAATATCCTTACAGAGTAACAAGTTACCTAACCCAATCTAATCACCGACAACACCGAGGACAGAGGAACAGTTTCACATGACACACTGAAATGGCAGGACTGAAAGATTGAAGGTGGAATAGGTTTTGGAAGACTGGGATAAGTGTAGAGACACCTTGGATATTAGAGACTGGACTGAGTGACATGACGCTCAAACCTGGGATCATCGCTTAACTGACGCCTAGGTGAATTTGTTAAGATCAGAGTTTGGTAATTTTGACTGCTTGCTCAGATGATATTGTGTTTTTGATAATTGTTTACGTATACGTATTTAATAATTATTAATGTTTATATATTAAATGTGTTTTTGATAACAAAACAGTTACATACAAAGTAGGAAACAGAACATGAACAGATGTGTGCGATGCACCACCTAATGACTATGTAGGCAGTACAGTGGATACATTAGAATGACGAATCTCTTTTCAATCTGATGTACTTCACTGTGTTACTCATTTCAACATAAGTTAATTACTGAATAATTTTGAAAGCCTACAATTTCCTGATACCAGTTAATTCTAATTTTGTTTAGAGTTGTTCCAATAGACAGTCATGATCTCTAATCATCTCTGCAGGAAAACTGCCCATGTCACAACATTTCAAAACCACTAATATTCAGGGCTGTTGACGGTGAGTGGGGGGGTGTTGATTAAAATGCTGCCACCTCATGGTGTATTAAATCCTCAGGATCGTTCAAAGCGCTTTACACTTTACTCCCTGGCAGACCTGTTCAATCAAACACCATTTAAACTTCTCTTGGAAGCATCCAGCCACACAGCAATTAATGGGTGAAGACAAGTCATAGACACATCCCCACCACTGTCAGGTACTCATTCCTATAGCTGCGTGAACTAGAGAAATGTAAAATGAAAAACCTGACCAAGTTTTGACATGGCAACACAGAAGTCAACAACC
This sequence comes from Ridgeia piscesae, assembly GCA_025642075.2. Taxonomy (NCBI): domain Eukaryota; kingdom Metazoa; phylum Annelida; class Polychaeta; order Sabellida; family Siboglinidae; genus Ridgeia; species Ridgeia piscesae. Next base: position 35,243 of record JAODUO010001291.1, read on the forward strand.
CTGGCTCTCTTGGTCAAGAGTCAGAAGCTCTAGTCACTGCGTCACTGCGTCACTGCGTCACTGCGTCACTGCGTCACTGCGTCACAACTTACGAGGGATGGAAGTCGCTGTCACACACCCAGTCCGTGTGTCCCTCTCCCGTCATGATGATCTCCCCAGTGGGAATGGCCCACATCTTCCACGTACAGTCGTCGCTCGTGGTCGACAGAATCTGTTTCCGTGGATGCAGGGCCACGCTGAAGGCAAGCATGCAACACGATTGGATAAAAAACACTGCAGTAATTTACACGTACAAAATATTGCCATCAACTGATTGTTACCTAATTTTTTATCTGTCTAATTATAATTTTATATGGATGTATTAATTGATTATCTGAAAAACAGTATTAATATTACATGAAAATTGAAAAAGAGATAATCATTTTATATCTTTATAAAATATATATTTTTATCTTAGGCTTTCAGTATATACCATCACTGTCAAGGATCGTAACAAGAAACAAACCATGTTTATGAGATCAGAATTTTTTTACTGAAATGCTGCCGAGATGACCAGTGTCCAGTCATACCTGCTGACCGCGTGGGAGTGGGCTTGGTAGCTGTGGGACAGGTGGAACCCGCCTGTCCTGGTCAGGTGACCGGACGGCAAGCGCGACTGGGCAAGATACGGGTGGACGCCGTTGTCAACCGGGAACATGGAATCCTAAAAACATACCAGATCATCAACGAATGACTGAACAACGGATTTGCATAAATCTCTGTTCGTTTGCCACAACGACTGAGACTGCGACGGAAGATCAATAAAATGGTGATTAACAAAGTGGCATTAAAACTGTATGTAAAATAAATACACTGATTGTTCACAGTTACCATGCCATACTCACCACATATATTCAAATTCAATGTCTTCATGCAACCAAAACCAGTCAAAATTAAACATTAAAACATTAATTATAATCACTTATATACAAGCAATTTCGTCTGGAAAGAAGTCGTTGAGAGAGGAATAGAGAACAGCGGTGTGGGAACTGGAGACTGTTGACAGGGAACTGGAGACTGTTGACAGAGACAGTAGTGCATGAAGCTTGAGAAAAAAGAAGATGAAGAAACAGAAGATTGACAGGAAGGAACCAAGGCCAGCCTCCCTGCTGATGGCAGAGAATGAGGATAAGAACAACCTGCTGGCACACTGGAGAGTCTGAGATGGGCCCAGGGAGAGAAAGAGCACAGTTCATGTGTAGCTGCTCAAATTCTCCTCTGCCTGAATAGGCATAATGGTAATTTGTAACGGGATATTTACTGTGGGCGGTTAACTCTGCTCATTTCGGCATGATTGCTAATCAATTTTGTTTTGAAACTGGATGTTTTGTTTACCATTTCAATGTGTTGCAGGCGAAATAGTTCAAATTGAGAACATTGTTCTGAGTTTAATAAAGTAACAAAACACACAATTTGGAGGCAGTAACCTTCAACATGCATGTTGTAATCATAAGAACGAAATATTAAATGAAGACAATAAAACCTGGCATCTGGTTCCCTTGCTATAATTACAAGAAACGAGGAATACCCAACTCTGTTATATAAACATGATGATAGAGTAGGTCAAACTGACAGCCGCGGGTGAAGCCAAGAGTAAAAAAATGGGCAACTTACATTAGGGTGGCGGGGTGTTGCTTCCTCAGTTATGTCCTTCCCTTCCCACTTCTCCCTGGCCTCAGCCATCCTCCGCTGGGTCGGGCCATGCCCAAACTTATCCACGGGAACAGTGGCCCCTGTCCGACATGCATGTATGTTCGCTTCTGTAGGGAAGACAGACAGAAACAAGGTACAGGCAGGTGTAACCATTGCGACAATGGAGGAAACTGTAACCATAGTAACAAGGTACAACTAGGTGTAACCATGGCAACCATGTGTCTACAGATAAGTTACCTCACAAGAAGTTTGGTTTTTGTATCAAAAATATGTTGGCCAAATATATGATGAATATGTGAATACAAAACAAGCCGAGTAACATGTGTGTATATGTGTTATATGTATGTGTGTTGTGTGTGTGTTGTGTGTGTTGTGTTTGTGTACATACAAATGTGCTGTAGGTGTATGTATATTTGTATGTGTGTGTCCATGTATATGCTTTGTGTGTTATATGTGAGTGCATGTGTTGTGCGTGTGTGTAGTATGTGTGCACATGCATGCGTACATGTGCGTGTGGGGAGTGAGCACATGCCCATGGCAGTGCATGCATGCTTGGTAATGGACCTCAAATTACATTATTAATTGTACGTTTTCTACCCATATTTGAACAGTTACACAATATTAAACAATGTAATGTTTCCATTCAAATGAACCATGCAGTTATCACAAGAATGAAGGCAAATGACAACACACCTCTCTCTCTCTTCTATATATATACATATATATATATATATATATATATATATATATATATATTATATATATATATATATATATATATATATATATATATATATATATTATATATATATATATATATATATATATATATATATATATATATATATATATACACTGTATATATATATATATATATATATATATATATGTCATCGACCGCCATGACGCTATCATATGGTATGTATTTTGTGTATTTATTTGGTTCAGTAATCTGTGACTCCACCTGGTGATTAAAGTTTAGTGTTAATTAGCAGTGACAATAGGTGTCACTGCAGTTTGATCGGCGGGATGATAGCGGGATTTGGGGGAGAGTGGGAGAGCAAGCAATGAGCCAAACCACGAGGCTGTGTTTTCAGTGGGAAGTTGCTTTGGTGAGTTTAATTACTGCAATTGTATAACATTTGAGCCATGAGTGCTGTAACATGTGAGCCATTATTGCGCCTTGATAATTGTGGACAGTTATTAATACTTACGTATTTATTGCAGTAGTTTAATTTCCCTTCGCATTCCCACGTGTAAAATCCTCTGATATGAGCTTGTAACTACCGGGTAATGATGCCACAGCTAACCGTTATGATTGTCATGTATACTTAACTGTGCAGCAGCATGCCATGTAGAGTGTACATTGAACAAGTTTTTACATCATATGGGAGAAGCGACAAATCGTTGTATTAATGTATTTATCAAATGTTAAGTCAAATCATCACTATCCACGTGGGTCGATCGAGAAATGGTAACCAGTATTGTCATGGTTAAGTGTTAGTATTTACCGATATATGTATTGTGAGAGAACGTGTTTAGTGTCACAGCACGGTTGTTGATTATGGACCACAAATTAAGACAGTGGTTTAACATTAATGAGTTTGCAAACTGTTGACTTGTAGTACAAGTCTGGGTGTTTGGCACTAGGGGTCAGCACTGATGTAATTAATGTGTACATGGTAGATGTTGCTGGTTTTTATTATGAGAGATGTAGAAACATATTTTTGTTCTGCAGCGTGATTGCTTCATGAATGCTTTGGAAGCAAGAAGCCTGAGACTATAGTCCTGACATCTGACTCACTGTGGGCAGGTACAGATCGTGATTTAGTCTTGCATTTCTATATTATATTTGCTATTTGGAGTGTTGATATGTATTTGTCTTAGTGTTTGATAATTGTCATAAAGTGTCAACAGAGAGCAGATGTTTTGGAATCTTTTGGTTGTATTGTGCTATTTGATCTATGGTAAAGGTAACCCTGTGTTTTATTGTATATATGTGTAATTTTATATTTATCGGTAACACCAGTGATTTATGGTTGTTGCAGGGTTTTGTTTTCATTTCTTCATGTGAAATAAAGACATTGTGAACTGTGACCACTCGAGTTTCTCGTCCTTGACATATATACATGTATATATTAATCTTGTTAAATACAACATTATGATGCAAGTCAAATGCCTTTTATGTGGGCGTTGCTCCGAGTCTAAAAACTAACATTTACGGAAATTCCAGTGACCCAGTCAGGGTCATTACATGACTTCCCACGTGATAACTATTGGCATAAAAGACAGCGGCACTGTTGCCGCTGCCCCAGTTCGAATTTTCGAAGAGAAAGGTAACCACATATTGACATTCGTTATTGAGTTGTATGCTACTTGTATTTGTCTAATTTATGTCGCAATACTTATAGTGGTTACTGCTCTTCGTTATATTTTGTGTTCATAGCATTGGCAGCTATGTTTGAGGTTCCCACCCACCTGCCCCAGCTACACCTGTGTGCATGCTATTTGTTTGACATGTTGAAGAAATGTTATATTCTATTATTTGTACCAGGGGTTTTGGGGTGCTATGATGCTTTCCCTTGTTTCAACATATGTGGTGGTTGGTTTCACCCACCTTTGCTGTTTAGGTTTACTTTGGTGTTATAATTAGTTTGCATAATACACAACATTTACATTGTATCAGGATTTTTGTGAATTGTGTGGATTCTGTTATTATGTGTATATATGTTTGGCTGAATACAAAGCTCTTTTACAAATACATATATGCTTTGTCACTTACAGCAAACGAGTCACGATTCCTTATAAACAAGGAGCATTGTCCCGCATAAAGATAAATTAAAATAACTTTTTGACAAGATGAGGCTTGCCATAGCGTAACACAATAAAGTAATCCTTGCCCAACAATTATGTGGGTTGAGTCTTCTATAAAAGTATAACAACTGGTCATTAAAAAACTGCATTTGATTGGCAACATTAAATGGTGATTAAAATTGTGAAATCAAAACTTTATACAAAAACAAAAACATTGAGTGTTCACAGTTACCATGCAATACTCACCATATTCAAATGCAAGGTCTCCATGCAACCACAAACCAGTCAGAAACAAAACATTAAAAGCTAAACTATATTCACTGATAACAAAAGCAATGTTGTAAATTTAAAACATGCTTTGCTGTTACCATATTTTGTATTCTGACCTGTTACCTAAATGTGCTTGTTTTTACAAATCTGGCAGTTGTGTGACTTCATATAAATATTTTAATTGTCTACTGGAAATGTAATATTTTATTATATTACTTAATCCCTTGAGAACTGTACTTAACGTTAAGAATTCCACAAGACAGAAATGCTTTCAAATAGCCTATGTCATTAAATTTAAAAAACCATCACATTTATTTTCATATAATATATATGCATATTAAATACAGATATGTATATACATTCAACCATACACATATAGGCACGCATGCACACACACATGATTAGTTATTATTCTTGATATAGTGTGAAACGATTTACTGATATTAATTCGCTCACAAAATATTTTCTCACCCAACAGACAACAGAGAACGAAAACATGTTGACATATTTAAAAAAAAAACTCAAGCTGGAGTAGAGACAAAATTAAACGCAACCAGCTGTCTCTTTCTCGTCCAGAAAAAGAACGAACATGAACTGCACTTAGCGGAAACGAGAATACTCAGGTGGACAACAGGTCAGATCAATAACAATACGTCAGAAAACAAGATATTCAACATGAAGCCAAAGTAAAACCAATGGTAACATTCGTGAAACAAAAGAGACTTAATTGATGACAAGAGATGAAAGTAATACCTCTGTTAAATGGACACATATGAAACAGCTGACAGTTGGCTGTTTTTTCACCTCAAAATGACGAATTTTGACAAGAAAATAGACCAATTTTTACGTGAGTATGGCATTGAGTAATCTCTTGAGAACACTGAGGATTTGGATGTTTCATTTTCAAGTCTGATAACAATTTTGTGCTCAGATAGTTTTGTGACCTCTGTGAGTACGAGCACGGTGTGAGAGCGAGGTTTGAGAAGGAATTTCTGGACATTGAGCACCGAGTACAGTTTTACAGCCTCGGGGCCTCAAGCAGAAGACGACTGAAATGAAGGTTGACTGTTGACACACAGCATCATAGAGGATATAAAACTGCACTGATTGATCACAGAAATGGCGGAAAACCATCGGTACTGAAAAATTATGGCAAAGTGATAGCGAAGACAAAATGGTCATTTTAAAAGTGAGAAAACTGTCCCTTACCCGGCATAAAGAACTGCCCTCCTGTCTGGTCCAGGTTCCTCAGCGTGCTCTTCAGACCGTGAACCTGACCGACCGCTCGGTCACGCTCCAGTCGAGTCAACATCTTCTCCTTCATCGCAACCTCGTAGCGCTGCTTCAGCTGCTGCAGCGTCGGCTCGTAGTCCGCGTAGTGGTCCTTCAGCCTACCACCAGGGGGCGTACACATGTATAACATGTACACGGCACGATATCCAGTCATCAGAACTGCTCAAAGTGCTGCATACCATATATTTATTTACCCTTTACACGTAATTCCCCAGAAGATCTGTTTAACCATACATTGCATTGACTTTTCGGGAAGCATTCAGCCACACTATAATTACATATTATATGTTGACAAATTGTTGAAAATTTGAAATGGCAGTAACAGATTCAAATATATATAGCACGAGAATTTGTAATCAATAATTTCATGGAACATATTAATTGTAGCTCGTAACATTTCTCTCACTTCTTGAGTTCTGCGATGAGTCGAGCCTTCTCCTGCACTACGCGCTTGTGGTGCATGCGGTGGTAATCTCGTTCCTTCCGCAGCTTCACGTACGCCTCCTTCGCCTTCCTGTGTCACAGGCAAATAATAACAACAGTAAGTTTTATAATAAAAATATTATATTTATAAAGCGGCTTATATCCAGAATATGCTTCCACTCAAAGGCGCATAAAATACAACACTGGTAAAACGTTAATATATAAAATGTATGTAATTTTGCTTACACGGAAAAAGCAATATGGTAAACAATAATATTAAGTAAAGAGGTAAATAAATAAGGCTTCTAAAAATAAATAAAATAATAAGTGAATAATAAAATAGATTAATAAGTTTATAATTAATAGTAAAGTAAGATACTAAACTAATTTTAGAATCCGTAATTAAGGTTGAAATAAATTCATGATATTAGCCACTACAAGTAATCTATAAATGTGGCCTTAAAACTTAGACTTAAAAAGTTCAACTGAGTCTATGAGGTGCAGATTACCCGGCATATTATTCCACAAGTGCGGCGCCGTCACAGAAAAACCAACATGGCGGTTACTACAAACCCCTGAGTTCAACGAAGAATGGCGAGAAAAAAAACGTTCAGACCCCTAATTATAACTAAATTCTCCATTGTACAAATACGTGCAGAACAAGCAAGAAACACCATCGGGGTCTGAAGACATTCAGTCACTCTATACTAAGACAGAACAAGTACAGGTGTCCACAATATAGTACAGAGATACTATTATTTCTGCAGACTGATCAGGAAAACATAGAAAAAGAAACTATACAGAGCCCAAATATCAAATATATACATAGGGCATTAACCCTTCAGACCTCAGCTATATTTTGCAAATACCTGTAATCCATCATCTGTTTTCCAAGAGCATCATTTCTAATGTGTTTTTAAATTGGTTCACTAGATGACGTCACAACAGTACAAAGTATGTTGTTATTTTCCTGTGGGTTTGACTTTAAGCTTCAGACAGCTAACGGCTTTGGTTGACGCTATATCTAAAGGTTAATGTTTTCTAGCTAGGCAATCGGCCTTGTAACAGAACTACAGCCCCAAGCATGCAAATGGTGATATGTATGGACATACAGAATGATGTCCATACGTGTGAGAACCCACTCCCTGTTCTATGACCTGGGCACTGTTGATGTACAACACTGACGATTATAGAGGAAATCACATACCCCAGGTAGTTATAATTGCACCAGCTAGGTCTTCAGATTTCACAATATAACACTACTGCAAGATATTTCCCAGCGAAAGGACAACTACACTGGTTTCTATATACCAGTTGAATCAAATTTAAACATGCTACATTGACTGAGTACACTGTTATACATTCATATTATTTGACAGGTCACTTTCTTTAGTATCCTCTTGTACCTATTTCCACTCATTTACATCCCAACTTGTTGTGCCTAAAACTAACATTTAACGTAGGCTAGCGGTGTAATTTCTTTGTAACTGTATACAAAAATGAATAAACTCCATTAACTTTTAAAATCACATAAGAAAATACATCATACCTTCAGGAAATCACGGGAGATTTTAATATATTTGTCAAAACTGCATTTCCAGTTATAATAACCAGTAATCACTCATCCAATACTGGTAACTTTTGTGTATCTCCATTTATGATTGAATACTTAATACTTCTTGCATGTTGCAACCCTAAGCTTGGTTTCCTAATGACTTCAGTTTCCCTACTATCCCTACTCACAGGGTCGCCTCCTTATACTTGTTCATTTCACGCCTTAAGTTCTTCAGTTCATGTGCCATCTGAGCGTTCTTTGTGTAGATGTCAGGGGCCACTCCTATCTGTTCTTCTGGCAGCAAGCCCTGTTGCTGCATCTCATACCTGTGGCAAAACACAACATCCTACATCTTCCAGGTCTTCTCAAACCCTGTCTCGTGCAGCCATGCATCAAGATCTACAATAAAACAACTGCTAAAATTCTTATACAACGAAGTATCTAAATCACATGACTATCTAATGTTCTTTATCATTCACTGCCTGGCAGACCTGTTTAATGAAACACCACATTATGATTTCTCTGGAAATCATTAAGCCACACTATATTCCGTCCGCAGACTTTTCGTACACAAATATCTAATGTCATGAAACTTATGGAAAAGGCATGGAAACTTGGAAATTAATAATTTATGCAAACAAAATTAGCACGACCGCCTCATTTATGGTGCTGCCGGCAGTCATTGAGATATTGATAAAAATATTTATATTTGATAATGGCATCACTATTTTGGTCATTTTTAAAGTGTTCAATGAAACCTGCATGGCATTTGAATTCTTTATAAAGTCATAAAAAAATGGAGAAACTTTGTTCTGACCCTACTGCATGGCTAAACATCAAAACACAACATTCATGGTCTGTCCCTAGTCAGTAGCTATGCCAATCCTCTTGTCGAGGAATGTGTCTACAATTGTGCACATTTTATGTTCCTGTAAAGTTATGGGTATTTTAAATACACCCGTATAAGTAAATTATATTCTTTTTTATATAAATAAATGGATTCATGTTTCTAGGATTGCATTCTTAGAACTGTTTTAACTACAGCAACATTTTATTCTGCATTTGTTTTATTTGTTTCATGTAATCTATTGTTATGAATTGTATTTTATTTAGCACTATGTACAGTGTCTACATATATTTGGATGTAGCAATGTGTGTTGTTGATGATTCATTGAAAACCACAATGTAAACTTGAAATTAAAACACAATTCTGTGTTGACGATACATTCACCACTAAGGTTAACACGTGTCCTGTACCATTCTGTCTGGAATGTATCAAGACTTTTGCTCATGCCCATTTTCACGAGGAAGTTACGAACAAAGTCGTCAACAACTTCTGGACGAGTGGTCACACTGCTCTTGAGTTGTGTCTCACGTCTCAACTAGAAACAATAAAAACAGATTTTAAAGTAAAGATACCTATAATGTCGGCTGCTTGGGGCAGTCCCAGAGTTAAGGACACATTTTAATAGAAATGTATGTCATATTTTAAAACTAATACTTTAACTTGACCAAATATACACTGTTATCATAATGTATCACATTTACTGGACAAGGGTCATCCATGACATAACAGTTGCTTGACCATAACTATGGAAACCATATGTAATCTTACACATGCTGCGGCAATGCTGGATGTCTGATGGTAAAATTATATCGCAGATGTCATTATTTATTTATACTAACAAATGGTTAATCGTATTTTTAAAAGATGAATGAGCGAAGCATTAAGAGGTCTTTTGGTTAGCACAGTGTGCATTTAGGATGTTCAAATTTCGAATACTGATCAGAGCAGTTATTACATGCAATTTTGCATGCAGTACATTTTTACATATTTATTCGAATATTTAAATAATGGTTAATGAATCTGTAATGAAAGTAATATTTTATAATTTTTTATTATCTACATATATCACAAGTATGATACCCAATCTAAAGCTAGAGCAATGACTGCATGATATGTGCTGGTTTGAGAATATTTGTGTTTATTCAAGGTCTTTGATGACTAGAATGACTCACAGAAGCCGCTGCATCCTCAGTTGACTTCCTGATGGTCCTCACAACACTGTCCAGACTCTCCTCAATATCTGTAAAATAGGAAACAGGATACGATATGTGAAACTGTCGTTCTGAGATGTTGTAGATCAATTAAAATTAATACTCATTTTAACAGTTGCTCATATAGTGAAGTGAACTTAGATAATTACTTTGTAATTGTTCAAATATGGGTAGATAACATCAACAATGCATTTTGTAGTCCACTAGCAAGCATGCAGTCACACACACGAGCATGTGCTCACTCACCACAACACATGCACATACACTCATGCATATGCACACATATGACACACCTACATGCACTCAGATACAACACACACACACACACACACACACACACACACACACACACACACACACACACACACACACACACACACACACACACACACACACACACACACACACACACACACACACACACACACACACACACACACACACACACACACACACACACACACACACACACACACACACACACACACACACACACACACACACACACAAACAACATAATTTTATTAGTACACATATAAACAACATTTGTTTACTAAATTTACTATAAGTAGTACACATTACCACTACAATATTGCTATTTTATTGCATATACTCAGTGTCTTTATTTTAACATCATACACTTACTGGTACATTGTTTACCTAATATTCCAACATTTACATAGTCATGATACTTTTTTATATCAATAAATAATCTTAAATGCGAAACAATTTCATACACTCTCCTGTAACTAACTATATAGTTTACCTTCACTGATGAATTCATCTTCAACTGTCACGGTGTCATACCGATATTCGGAATCTTCATCCGCCGGAATTTGCTCCTCTGTATTAGGTTACAGGTCAAGGTCATTCCATCACCACAAGTTTTACCATCATTTTATTTATTAACTTTTATTACACAGTTATGACATACTATTATATTACTGATATTTACTTTGACTTTAACAACTAGCTAAAACTCTCATCACCTGACAGCTAGGATGCTCTGGGCGATAACAGTTGTTACAGTTATATTTACCAAATGCTAGAAAACACTCAGCCTCATTACATAAACACAACAATGCATTGGCGTGTACTCTTCGTTTGTTCAGAATGATGAAGATCAGACAGAATATATATTGTTGTGAATTTGTGACAGTGTAAAATAATGTTGGTATTGCTGTGCTGATGGCATGAGGGTGGGAATGTGGGAGTGACTACCTCACGTTGCTAAGTCTATGACGCAGGGGTATTTTCCCAAAGTATTTGCTGCACATATGTAAGTAGAATCTTGCAGCTGTTACATGTTATGCATTCATAACATTTTACATTCTAAACAACTGATTCCCCATGAAGGGAGAGAATATTGACACATACTGGGTATTTAAAAAATATAGGTGTTACGCCCCATTTGTTCAGTCATAGATTAGCAATTGCATAAGCAAATTTTGTATTATTCTCTATAAACATGCATTACCTAATAGATGCATACACATTTTACAGAGGTGAAACAAAAGCAAATTTTCAGATGTGAAGGTAGCCTCTAAAATGCAAAATAAAAATGTATATGGTAATACTGCATCTAAATGTGCCACTTTGCAGATATATTCTAGATAACAAGTGTTTGTATCACTGTAAGATGGCATCATCAAATTTCTGTCTTGCCATCTTTCATTTTATTCCCAAAGTTGGCTGTATGCTCATAATTGCATAAACCTTTACAACAGTACAGAGTCTGGGTTGAAATAATGTAACCATCACTACCATGTGCATGTCTATGACCACAAGGAATTATTAAAACAGTGGTGCCTGGATGTCCAATTTGACAAATATCCAATAATCAATCACTCCTTCCTTGCATGCAGTTGACTATGTCCCTCTGGGCGCTACCCTGTTGGTAAAGCACAGTTTTACATTTTTAGCACCAATTCAACACAGATGGAGGATATCCTGCAATGTTTGTCAAATTATGTCTTCTGGCTTAGTGTGATGAATGGCTACTTAGCATCATGCAGTCAAACAATTAACTTGACATGGCACAAACGTTACACAAATGTGAATGATACCACTGTCAATAGCTGTCATCTCAAGTCCTGTTTTGCAATCCATTCTGTCAATGGAGCGCCAGACATTTTGGTAGATGTGCTGAATATGTCTTCGCTACATATTGTTTACCGGTACCTTAAATGTGTGACATGTACAATGTGTATGTTTATTCACCATTATCAACATTTACATTAGAAATTAATAGACGCCCATCCAAGCACTGCACACTGCGCATATACCTTAGGATACCATAAGACGGTTCTGATCTTAGGATTCTGTGTTCCTCTGTGATCAGCTCTTCGTTTTCATAATCTATTAATATAAGATCGCGTGTTCCGGTTCTGTTGTTAGTTATTCTTAACGGTGCTTCAAAGTCATACACAATATCCTGGGTATACCAGAGTTTGTCTAGTCATGTTTTGAATGATTCTAGGCATTTAGTTGTTACCACTGTATCAGGGAGACTATTCCATGGTTCGGTAATTCAAATTGGAAATAAATTTTTTCTTAGGATTAGTTTGGCTCTTTGTGTGAATAATTTTATAGAGTGTCTGCTGTTTCCTGTTCTTTGTGATATTTCATTGTTTCTCAAAAGATTTGGTACAGATTCGTGGTCATAAATGTTATGTATTATTTTGTAGACTTCTATCATGTCTCCTCTTAATCTTCGATATGCTAATGTAGGTAGTTAAAGTAATTTAAGTCTTTCTATAAATGATAGGTCCCTCGTACCTGGTAATTCTTTAGTGGCTCTTCTCTGAATGTTTTTAAAGGCAATTTTGTGTTTTATCTTATATGGGTGCCATCCTGCCATGGCGTAGTCTTTAGCAGAGTGACAAAAAAGTATGTTTATCTAGAAATTGGAAGATTCTTCTAATTATTGTTGTCATTTTAGTTGCCATATTTACCACTTGGCTTATTGTTTGTCAAATATAAGTTTGGAGTTGAAGGTTACCCCTAGGTTGTTTTGTTTATCATGTGTGTCTATTGTTTTTGTAACATCGTTCGTTGTTGTATAATATTGATTTTCACCTATGTTAAGTTTGAGCATCCAATTTTCACTCCATGTTCTATGATGGCTATATCCTGTTATAGTGACCTGGTGATAATTCATTATATGTGGCTCAGTAGGTTAGTGTTTATGTGAACTGTCTTTGCGTGGTAATGGTGGCATGGTTGAAGGCTTCATAATAAACTGAATATTATATTAATTTTCATTATGCAGTGTTAATAAACTGTCAATGACAATGTGATAAAAGTTTTTAGCCATTCTCAGCTTTAGACTTAATTAATCACATTCACTGATACGTGTAACACTAACAGTTAACCCAGCCCTGGCCTGACTAGGGCCTAGCCCTAGAGACGGTATTCCCCAGCCAGTAGGGTGTGTTATGTACATCAATCCTAGGCCCATCCCATACCATGGGCCTTGCAGTGGCGTAGCGCACATAGCCGAACAAATGGGTAAATTATAAAATGAGAACGGATAACTGGAAATATTCACAATTCTGGCTATGCCTAAGGGTCTGATCCATGATATGAACTTTGCCTTTTTTTTGTTCTTGTTTTCGTGAGTTGTGATCTTGAACATGGAGTTGTGACTTGTTCAAGTTGTTGATTACTTGATTTTGAAGTTGAATCCGTTGTTGCACTAAACAGTTAGTACGTACGTCCTGGATGGCATCATAACAATTATGATTTTCACAACGGACAAGAAAAATAGTAAAAGGATACGTTCGAGATAATATTTCTCGTTCTCCGTTGCCGCCGCCATCTTGGTGTATCGTCTGTTGCTATGGCGGTGAGCCGCTGCGCGTGCTATTCAATTTACCCGTTAGAGACCGCCACTGTTCCTTCACGGCACACAGTTTTACCACGGACTTATTTTATGCATACAAGTCCGTGGTTTTACACCTATATAGGTTGCGTGAAGATCTAGACCTGTATAATTATTGTCACGGTGCATTTTGGGAGTCGTCATTTCGATCGTGTCTACTATCTATATGTCTATACAGGCTTCGTTCGACTGAACAACGCTTCGAAAGAAACAACAGGCTTGTTTCATTTTTTCAGTTTTATTACTTAACAAAATGATACAGCGAATGAAGAAAAAGACACCGTCAACAACCAACCAGTCATTTAGGTTAGATATGAAACACATCTGGTTAAAATAACTGACAGTTGAAGACGGCGGGTAAGCCATGGAAGGAATCTGCAAGCCGGCGGACCTCCAACCCCTTTCGGGGAGGAGGAAGTTTGATTTCCCAATGCTTCAACAGCGAAATGGCGTTTACTCTCCTCCAGACCATGGTTACCGAAAATAAATTACACCGATCTACACCCTATAACACCCTAACATTTAACGTCCGATAATTGTGAATAAAGTCACTGTAACGTAAGTTCGGCAGCCGCTTAAATAACTTGAGAATTGAATCCGACGTCTCTTCCCTTGCGACCGACGTTCAATATGAAAGCCTCTTCGAGTTCCAATCCGATGGCCGTATCGCGCGCGACATATACTTTGCAGGGCCTATAGTCCACATCTCGATGTCATCGTGGCCGTTTACTACAACAACACTGAAGCGATTTAATAGTACGGGTATCAATAACGAGCATCTATAGACGGCGAGGAAGAAATGATGGTGTGTTTCTGGACCTTATAAAGGCATTTGATACAATAGACCATGACATTTTGCTGTATAAATTACATTTCTATTTTTCTATTATATTGATATTATTATTATTATTATTATATATATTGATATATATATATATATATATATATATATATATATATATATATATATATATATATATATATTATATTATATTTCTATGGAATTCGGGGATTTGCCATTTACTTATCCAATCGAAAACAGTACACTGAAATACACAAATGTAAGTCTTCTAAGAAAAACACAACAACTGGAGTGCCCCAAGGACCCGTACTTGGACCAATCTTATTTCTGATTTATATCAATGATATAATTATTTCTACCTCCTTAAATTTATTTGTTTTGCTGATGACACAACAGTATACAAATCAGGTCCTCATATTGCTAATTTAATTAACAACATAAACCAAGAATTAAAACATTTGTGCGATTACTTGTGTGCTAATAAACTCGCATTGAATGTTTTTTTGCATATTTAGCCCACCGAATAACAAATATCAGGTAAATAACTGTATCAAGATAAACAATGAAAATGTTAATCATATTGGAAAGGATAACAAAGATGAATCGGTCAAGTTTTTAGGAATACATATTGATAAACACTTAACATGGAAAAACATATTAATATAATCAGTTCTAAGATATCTAGAGCAATTTTTGCAATTAACAGACTGAAACACTTCTTGCCACATAATGCCTTTAAAACTCTCTATTATACTTTAATTCAAAGTTATTTAACTTATGATGTACAAGCTTGGGGTAATGGAAACACAGTAACAAACTTGCAAACCTTACAAAAACGTGCTTTACGAATAATTAACAACAAAAGATACAGAAGTCACACCGATCCTATTTTTAAATCTGAAAATATATTTAGAATCACTGATATACACAAGTTCCATGTCTCATTATTTATGTTTGATTATTACCATAAAACACTACCTAAATCCTTCGAACATTATATACCAACAAATAATCTAGCTACTAACACCAGAATTACCAGACAACACAGTAAATACGTATACGAAAGCCCGGAACACATTTTTCTTCTAAGTTACCTTTACATCATTTTACAAAACTATGGAATAACCTTGATTATAAGATTCAAAATCTCAAATCCCGACATAAATTCAAATCTGTGATATCTAAACACTATCTATCTAGCTGCCTTAACCATGTGCATTGCCTAAATCCCAGATGTGTAACTAAAATCGTTTATTTAAAAAGACAAGCAGTTTGCATTTACAAAAGATTATCAATTGTTTTAAACATTCCCCCAGTCCATTATCAAGTCTGTTGTCAAATAAATTATATTGTCAAATAAATTATATTGAGAACAACGATTTCGTGTTTCTACGTGTATACGTATATGTGTATCTGTACTTTATAAGTTTATGTTTTGGGGTCACAGGAAGACGGCACATTATGTGCCATGTGACCACCACGTAACAATACTTTTTGTTTTGATTGCTCATGTACATGTATAATGTATTCTTGTTGTTGTTACGAAATAAAAGTGATTGAATTGATTGATTGAAAACGACAAAGGAATTAAGAAAACTGACCTGCCGCGGATCCACTTCGCCTTCGTATACCTCTTACGTCCTTCTCGTTGTCTCGTTGTTGGGCGGAAACCGCAATCACGTGACGACTAATTGTGAGAATCCGCAGTTGCGCAATGCGCAGCTTCCTGACAAAGCAGTGACCTTTTGCGCCTGCGCCAATTCTTATGTTTCCTGTGCGTGGTATTAAGTCAGCTTGGCATGTAAAAAGGTGAGTTCTTATGTAGGACTATATCAAATCATCAGTATTGCCCAAAGTGCTTTATTCTTACTCAGTGACAGAATTGTTCAATGGAACACGATTTCGGCTTCTGTGGGAAGCATTCAGCCACGCTGCAATTAATGTGCGAAGGCAATTCGTACACATACAACTTTCCACCACTGTCTAGACCTATAGCCACTTCGTCATTTATACAGCTGAGTAAACTGGAGCAATTTGAACACGAATTTTGTTAGTTGAGAGTCCGAAGCTAATCCCTTGAGCCATTGCGCTACTACTGAACTGCCGTAGTAGAAAGAATTCCTAACATGCGATACGGTCAAGCATCCTGTCGTATATTTTGTTGTCATTCTGTGTGTAGCAGGAATGAATCCAAATTAAATACGTAGTTGCTTGAAGAGAACAATTAGGGAGAGATGCGTACTGTTATCACAAGAGGGCGCTGAAAACTGATTGTTTATACACGCTCCGGAAGGAACAGAGAGTAATCACAAGAAAAGTAGTGTGCTGGATCCCTTGTGTTATGATGACAATTACTGCCCTTAGTTTATCGTTACACAGATAGGAGCAAGATGTGGTGTATATGGAGGAATCAGTGTATGTTTGTGTGTGAAAATGTCAGAACTAAAATACTTTTAATTGCAGACCATCCTGTAATTAAGAGACTTATAGATATTGGGATATTTATCAAGGAAACGGGGGTCTTATTTTTCTGTGTCGAAGGTGGCAAGATTAGTCAGAACTACGACTCAATGGCTATGACTGTAAAAAATGTAAATTCATACGTACGCCAAGGGCACATATTGGGTGTGCATCAAACGTATGATATGTCTTCAAAATTCGCCCCTGAGAGAAGGGTGTCTTGCTAAGTAATTTAATTAATATAATTTATCTGAAGTCGAAGGGATGCTTATCTGGATGGTCGCACACAATTGGCCTCGTCCACGTTAATCTCGCTTGAATCTCTCTCTCTCTCCTTTCCCTCTCCCCCTCTCTCCTTTCTCTCTCCCCCTCTCTCCTTTCTCTCCCCCTCTCTCTCTTCTCTCTCTCCCCTCTCTCCCCTCTCTCCCCTCTCTCTCATAGTCTGTCTGTCTGTCTGTCTCACTCTCTTTTCACGCACACGCACACAAATGCACATCGTCAATTGATAGCATCCAGCCTAGTGCGTAACGTATGACGGAAGGTTGATGACAAACTCGTTGTAGATCATACTTTTTTATTATACATTTTGGCTAAGACCATCCTGTCCAACGCAAGGTTGAAGACAAACTCGTTGTAGATCTTACTATATTTATTATTAAAATTTTGACTAAGACCATCCTGTCCAACGCAAGGTTGAAGACACACTCTTTGTAGATCATACTTTATTTATTAGTAACATTTTGACTAAGACCATCCTGTCCAACGCAAGGTTGAAGACACACTCGTTGTATATCATACTTTATTTATTATATATTTTGACTAAGACCATTCTGTCCAACGCAAGGTTGAAGACAAACTCGTTGTAGATCATACTTTATTTATTATACATTTTGACTAAGACCATTCTGTCCAACGCAAGGTTGAAGACACACTCGTTGTAGATCATACTTTATTTATTAGTAACATTTTGACTAAGACCATCCTGTCCAACGCAAGGTTGAAGACACACTCGTTGTAGATCATACTTTATTTATTATACATTTTGACTAAGACCATCCTGTCCAACGCAAGGTTGAAGACAAACTCGTTGTAGATCATACTTTATTTATTATACATTTTGACTAAGACCATTCTGTCCAACGCAAGGTTGAAGACAAACTCGTTGTAGATCATACTTTATTTATTATACATTTTGACTAAGACCATTCTGTCCAACGCAAGGTTGAAGACACACTCGTTGTAGATCATACTTTATTTATTATACATTTTGACTAAGACCATTCTGTCCAACGCAAGGTTGAAGACACACTCGTTGTAGATCATACTTTATTTATTATACATTTTGACTAAGACCATTCTGTCCAACGCAAGGTTGAAGACACACTCGTTGTAGATCATACTTTATTTATTATACATTTTGACTAAGACCATTCTGTCCAACGCAAGGTTGAAGACACACTCGTTGTAGATCATACGTTATTTATTATACATTTTGACTAAGACCATCCTGTCCAACACAAGGTTGAAGACAAACTCGTTGTAGATCATACTTTATTTATTATTAACATTTTGACTAAGACCATCCTGTCCAACGCAAGGTTGAAGACAAACTCGTTGTAGATCATACTTTATTTATTATACATTTTGACTAAGACCATCTTGTCCAACGCAAGGTTGAAGACAAACTCGTTGTAGATCATACTTTATTTATTATACATTTTGACTAAGACCATTCTGTCCAACGCAAGGTTGAAGACAAACTCGTTGTAGATCATACTTTATTTATTATACATTTTGACTAAGACCATTCTGTCCAACGCAAGGTTGAAGACACACTCGTTGTAGATCATACTTTATTTATTATACATTTTGACTAAGACCATTCTGTCCAACGCAAGGTTGAAGACACACTCGTTGTAGATCATACTTTATTTATTATACATTTTGACTAAGACCATTCTGTCCAACGCAAGGTTGAAGACACACTCGTTGTAGATCATACTTTATTTATTATACATTTTGACTAAGACCATTCTGTCCAACGCAAGGTTGAAGACACACTCGTTGTAGATCATACGTTATTTATTATACATTTTGACTAAGACCATCCTGTCCAACGCAAGACTGAAGAGACACTGGTTGTAGATCATACTTTATTTATTATACATTTTGACTAAAACCATCCTGTCCAACGCAAGGTTGAAGACACACTCGTTGTAGATCATACTTTATTTATTATACATTTTGACTAAGACCATCCTGTCCAACGCAAGACTGAAGAGACACTGGTTGTAGATCATACTTTATTTATTATTAACATTTTGACTAAGACCATCCTGTCCAACACAAGGTTGAAGACACACTCGTTGTAGATCATACTTTATTTATTATTAACATTTTGACTAAGACCATCCTGTCCAACACAAGGTTGAAGACAAACTCGTTGTAGATCATACTTTATTTATTATTAACATTTTGACTAAGACCATCCTGTCCAACGCAAGGTTGAAGACAAACTCGTTGTAGATCATACTTTGTTTATTATTAAAATTTTGACTAAGACCATCCTGTCCAACGCAAGGTTGAAGACACACTCGTTGTAGATCATACTTTTTTATTATACATTTTGACTAAGACCATTCTGTCCAACGCAAGGTTGAAGACACACTCGTTGTAGATCATACTTTATTTATTAGTAAAATTTTGACTAAGACCATCCTGTCCAACGCAAGGTTGAAGACACACTCGTTGTAGATCATACTTTATTTATTATACATTTTGACTAAGACCATCCTGTCCAACGCAAGGTTGAAGACACACTCGTTGTAGATCATACTTTATTTATTATACATTTTGACTAAGACCATTCTGTCCAACGCAAGGTTGAAGACAAACTCGTTGTAGATCATAATTCATTTATTATTAACATTTTTACTAAGACCATCCTGTCCACAGAGAAGAGAGAGTGAGTAACATTACCTACATGCGATTTTAATGTACTAAGTGACATCTGAAAATATATTACGTACATCTGTTTGACGTCAAGAACTCGGATTGTTGGATAGTAAATTTTCTCTTAAAGCTGTTGCGTATAAAACCAAGCCAGCCAATCAATAAACAAACAAGCCTGTCAGCCTGTCAACCAGCCCGTACTCACACAATCCATACAAACACGCACTCACGCACGCACCCATGCCCGCACGTACGCACACATATGCATGTACAGTGATTACGATATGCACCTTTCTTTTCCTTTGACGCACACAAATATCAAGTTACGCTTCGCACGCACACGGAGACACATAGCCTATTGTATAGTTATATCTAACCTAAATAGAATAGATGAGCCCGCCGATCCAGTCGGCCGAGAGTCTCGTCAGGAAGAACGCCATCGTGGGACAAGCCCAAGTTGTGCAGCTACAATCGAAGATAATCGATTTACCACTAGTGGTACTGATCAGCCAATGGTATAAGGCGCTATCAAGAGTGCAGCCGTTGTGTCGTTTTGTCAAGATTCCATAGTAGCAGAACAGTTCCTGCTTCGTCAGTTCCTTAGAAGCGCTCTGCGTGTGAATGTTGTCAGTGTTTACGTGGAACATTCGCAACACTTCTTTCGGCAACGGCAGGCTGTCACGTGTCCAATACAACATGCACACTTCGACCCGATCGGACAGATGCGAATCTCGTATTCTCTCGCGAACCCTTGTAAGCCATGAGACCGTCTGCAGACACGCATGAAGCACATCGATGTTTCCCTCGGGACGCGGGGCGTCTGCTGGGAGCACGATCCCGCATTTCCACTGGATGGGAAACTGCGTAAAAACACAATCATCACTGACGTCAGTGATGTTCGCAATATCCGGTTCGGATTTCAGCTTCCATCGACTCAGCACCGGGCCGACGTCGGATCCAGGAGCGATTGGGTCTAGGTCGAAGTGACTCCGTAGGTAGAAACGGAGGAACCAGCAGGTATCGATGAGACTCCGCCACTCCTTGCACACGAGCATGCAGCGGGCGAGATCAGGCAAGGTGAGATGCACGAAGATGCCGGCGCACACGTGGAACGGCAAGGCCAACGTCTCGACGTCTGGCGTGTCGTATCGGGGCGACTCTTCCGGTGAGATGGACATCGACCTGGGGGAAAACAACGGTGTCAAAGTACGACGTTGGAGGGCGATTACCCTGGCCGGAAGTAACCAGACACATTGACATAAATAATACTAATAATAATTATTATGTTCTATAGTAATAATGGCTGGAAACACGTGACCGAATGGACAAGTTAGAATGTTAATGTTGTACATGTATCACGGGATAACTTAAGAAAGACACCATGGACTGGGTGCAGTTTATGTCAACAGAAAATGTGGGTGTTATGGACAGGTCAATTGATAAGAACGGATGCGGGCAAATGAGTGGAGAGAGGACTTAGATCGCGACTTCGGAAGGGGACAGTTTTACCAAGATAAGGAGCTCTCAAGGAACATTCATCATTAAACAAAATCCATTTAAACTAAATGATTTTTTTGTTAAACACAAACATCCATTACCGAGATACTATTTCCGTGACGCACAATGACAATGTCCCGCCGACGTGTCATGGTGTTAACAGTTTTCATATATTCAAGATGACTGTTAAGGATCAAAATTGGCTGTAAAGTGCAAAATCGTATTTAAGAGCTCTTAACAACGTTAGGGAAATGGTCCCAAGATCTTCAACTTCACCGCTGCCTGTTGACATCGACAGAGGAGGACGGAGGGAGGGGAGGAGGTTTGGGTATATGGCAAAAAATCACTCCCTCGCCAAATAACTTCAGGTTTAAAATTCTTCTAGATGGGTCACGTTCAAAAACGACATATTCCAAATGTTTCGTGGGTATGCTCACATCTCCCTGCACCCATCTACGACAAGAAAAACACCATACACAAAGAATAGCACATAGGCCGTACATGAAGGGTAAAGGTATTGCGAAATGCAACATGTTAATATTTAACCAGTTAATCTAACATGACGTTGATTGTTTGCATCACTAACCTGACCATTCGCCGTCTCTTCTTGCGTCGCTTCAGAAGTCCGCTGTTTAGCGACGCGTGTGTGTAGCCATGGTGATCGATTCCTAGACGCAAGTTCGGCTCACTGCAACAAGATAACTCAGCGGAATCATCGGGGTGCGCCCATTTATTTGACGTTTATGTACATCAGTGCGAAACTAAATCATACCCAAGTATATACATATCGCGCTCGCGTGTATATAAATATATATATATATATATATATATATATATATATATATATATATATGTTTGTGTAGAGCATAATAAACTTAATATTGTTTTTTAGCTTATTATTGAATAGGATGAACGTTAATATTGTCATTACACACGCATGCAGCGTGTTGAATTTCCTGCGCACGCACGCACGCACGCACGCACGCACGCACGCACGCACGCACGCACGCACGCACGCACGCACGCACACACACACACACACACACACACACACACGTGATAACTACAACAGTAATGATGTTGACACGGGCGTGATTGGTTGTCGTAATGACGCGGTCGTCTAGTACAAGTGACCTTTAAAAAAGTGACAGATGAAAATTAAATTAAACGCTCCACATTCTCGACTGCGTCCTATGAAGTAAGCGCGGGGAAAGGTCGGCGTTTGTAGTCTTTAAATAAATATTGTGTAGGTCTATAGACCTGCGTTTTTACATAAGGCAAAGTTTTTGTCCGGTGTAAAGGAATATGTTTGTTTTATATATGAGATGGCATGCAGCAAAAGTTATGTAATTCACGACGTGTAGACAAACAACGACGTATTGGATACTTCAACTGTCGCATCTGATAAATCTCCGAAACACGAAATGTTGCCAGGAACATAGGCCTACTCACATTTGTCCACATATTCAGGAAATTCAGCAAAAATGTTTCGAAACCCTACCTCAAGTACATGTGCACTATTTGACAACCGATGTTTTGTGGATATCGTTATGAAAATACAATTGCTTCCTGTGTGTATCATATTTCGTGGTTATATCTGGAAAATTGTTATTTCAAAGACGACGATTAACAGCTTTGTTGCATTTAATTGCGCATCTGACACCGAGTACCGACTGCGCAAACAACGAAAGCTTTTGTCAATATCCGGAGAAACATCGGCCGCTGCCAATTAGCAATTACAACGACGCAAAAGCCTCACACTGGAGCCAGCTGTCACGACAATGACAGTGAAATGTAATCTGTTGACAGAGAAAGAATATTGCACGCTAGTTTTATATTTGTCAGTACTGGGCGCCTTTCTGATATGTTTGTGCCGTATGGTCGTTTGCTGTCACAGGTGAAGACAATGCATTAGTCATGGAAATAAAACGCTTTTTATAGCATTGACAAGCCTTTTTATTCTATATATATATATATATATATATATATATATATATATATATATATATATATATATATAATTATATATGTGCGTGGTGTGTGTGCGGGTGTTTGTGTGTTTGCGTGCGTGCGTGTGTGCGTGTGTGAACTACAACAAATGCTACCGGAATTAGCTGACGAAAGTGAAAATTAGAGTCTGAAGACAAAGGTGATGATAGAAAACGACACACCAGTATATATCAACGATACCCAGATCGAGAATGTTGAAAGTTACATCTACCTGTGACAGAGATACAGACCAGAGACAAAAACCAAGACAGGAAGATTCAAAGAAGAATCACGACCGGAAGGACAACATTCGCCAAGCACCGCGACATCTTCAAGGGTAACATTGGAACATGCATGAAAAGACAAGTCTACAACTCATGCATACTTCCAGCAATGACATACGGCGCGGAAACATGGGCACTCACTACCCAAGCAAAGAACAAGCTAGCAGCCGCACAAACAAAGATGGAAAGGAGTATGTTAAATATCACATATCGGGACAGAAAAAACAAACATCTGGGTAAGAGAAAAGACCAAGGTCACAGACGTGATTGAACAAGTCAGGAGCCGGTGTAGCGCTTACATTTTTCCGGCGTTAGAAACGTTCCGGTTGACGTTTCTGCGCATGCGCGATATATGTAAAATCATCAATGTACAGCGAAAAGACAAATCACTTATGGTATAAATATTACGGGTTGTTCATTAGGATGTAACCTCTCAGCAAAGTTATTTGTCGTAAATTAACATGAGGCAAACAAGTTTTGAGGCATATTTTGATAGCAAGCGTAAATCACGTGACTTTAGTGCGCCATAATTCGTGACAGTGATTTATAAAAAACGTAATATTTCATTGCATTGAACGACATTTTAAGAAACTCTTCACAGTAATCATCACAGGAAAGTTAACGAACAACTCGTGGCATTTATACCGAAAATGCTTTGTTGTTTCGCTGGACATTGATGATTTTACATTTATTGCGCATGCGCAGAAACGTCAACCGGAACGTTTTTAACGGCCGGAAAAATGTAAGCGCGACACCGGAAGTGGACCTGGGAAGGGCACGTCAGCAGGATACGAGATAACCAATGGACACTGCATATCACCACCTGGAAACCCTACGAAAGGAAAAGACCTAGAGGAAGGTTAGCGAGACGGTGGAGAGACGAACTAGACGACTACTGGAAGGGTACCATCTGGCAGAGGATCGCGCAAGATAGGCAGATGTGGAAGTAGCATGCTGAGGCTTTCGCTCAACCACGGGACACTGGCTGCACAGTGACATGACGATGATTATATATATATATATATATATATATATATATATATATATATATATATATATATATATATATATATATATATACATATACATTGATGAATCAACTGTGTCTTCATAATAGATAGGAATCCAATTGAGACGCATGATATGCGCCAGCAGGTTATTACTGCTACACGTACGAAATTACGAGACACCGACGGAGTCTAGTGATGTCTGAAAAACGCATCTGGACTGTCGGTAATGCAGGAAACGTGTACATTTCTTGGCAGCCCACATAGACATACACGTGTTGATGCTTTTCAAGCACTTCCGAGAATATGTCGTTTTTTCCACACGAATTCCGTGCGAGTTCTATCTGCGGCGATTGTGCGTCATAACGTTCTTGCAGACAAACGCGTTTGTTACATTCGCTAACAATTCGGAAAGTGTTATTTTATTTGCTATTATATTCTCATCCGTCATAATTTTCTATGTTGTAACACACACGAACATACATGAACACACGCACATACGGAACACAGGGATACACACCAACATACAAAAACATACAACCGCACACGTTCTATTAACAGAGCGCGTAAACTTACAAGAATCCGGAGTTTTGTTTGCAAGTTGAACATTTCGCGGCCGAACTACCTTAGTCGGACTAATTTATTTTGACCGAAAAATATAACGCAATCAACATATAAACTAAATAAATTAGTACTGGAGACAATTTATTTGAGTAATGGACGATGTCGCTACTGTGTGAACCACCTCTACTGTAGTCAAGTAGGCTACTTGAAAATAATTAAAAATGAAATACACAAACAAATATTATAAATATTACCTGCCTGATTTCGTTAAACATTTTTGTTTTCTGTATCAAAACTGCTGACGATGTTTCAGGTTTATTAAACGCTCTACCGCGAACAGGATGATTTAAAAAAAATTAATGAGGTGCTTACGACTGTACGTTGAAACGTGATGACGTCACAGCCGCGGTTTAATAATCAAGAAATTGCGTCACGACGTTTAGCAGAATAGCTTTTTATCGTCAGAAGTCCATTCGTTCACGCGGCAGTCATTCTGCGATAGCACCTCAGGCGGTAGATTATACAAAGAGTAGCTCGACTTGAGAACGATTGCACGGATACAGCTGCGCGCGGGTATCACAGCGGATTAAGTACAACAAGGAACTACTGTGTAAAGCTAAAAACAGGTTGTGGGTTCACGTGATCAGTATGTGGGCAGCGTGTTTGTTTACATAACTAATTGGTAGGCAGCCTCTGTGATCACGTGGCGTGATTGTAGGCAGCCTGTGTTATCGGATGTCGATTTGTAGGCGGCCTGTGTAGTCAATCACGTGACTTGTTGGCAGAGAACTTGTTCACTTGACTTGCCTTCAATTAAATGGGTGATTTCGCTTGGAATAAACAATTGGATTTTTTTGCAATAAATTACTTCAAATTGCCATGATACAAGAAAGAAAGAGTATTATATTGTATACAAGTTTCCCTGACCGCACAAGAAGGGTATAGCTAGGCCAGGTGCAGAAGAAGAAATGAGTTTAATCCACCACGGTGAACAGAAAATGTGGATAAATTCTGCTCTTTTTATACAGTGTGTAGTTTGTTTATGATATATCAAATCACTTGCAATTCATTGACGTGTAATATGTTTTAACCATGTTTTTCAATAGAAAGAATTGGGATCATGTCTGAATGTATCCCGGAAATCATTTTAGCAACACCATCACTTGAAAACATAGACACATGCCAAGCAATGCAATTTGTAAGCTTTTCCATTTAGAATTAGTGTGTGGCATCGATCCTATCATTTTTTATTATACCTATTGGATATTTTATATTTACAAAACTCCTAAGAGAAATAAAGTAAACTTTCCGACAACGGTCACAAGTCAACGATGGTGACAAACATAGCCGGGATAGAGTATAGCCGGGATAGATATAAACCTCAACTCTCTGGAAAGGCCAATGTTTACTGTACGTGCGGTCTCCATTTCTCGAATAAGCAGACGCCGCGCCCAGTGGAGTAATAATAATAATAATAACTTTATTTTGACACCATCAAATCCGGGACGGCTGTCCCGTTCACGGGTGTGTACATACATGTAAATTTGCGTATACTGATTAAAATAATGGTGACAGTAATAATGATAATAATATAAAGTAATGAGACACTATGATAAAAAACCGTGTAAAATTGGCTATGTATAAATTATATAATTCTTAAAAAAAATGAATATTAAACATAGACATTACAGACAAAACATTAGAACCCGCTATACTGCACTGATAGTAATAAAAATAAATAAGATAAATAATATATGTATACGTCGTAATAATAAATTAGCTAAAATATAATGTTCGTTGTGTGAAACTAAGTTATGTGGAAAATAAAAGTGTCTTTAATTGCTTCTTGAACTGTGTTATGTTGCTGTTTTCACGTATGTTCCTTGGAAGTGGAAGTCCTTGGTAGCAATGCACTCGATATTACATATACCCGAAACATTACGAGGTCAATTTCTTCGCCGGAAATCGGCCGTCAATCATTGACTGACTGTCGCGCGAATATTCGGAGTAGCAGCAGTGGAACAACATAACCGTGGTCGCGCGCGTGCCCTTTGAGGTGAGGGTCCGAGCCCACACAACATAGATCAAAGCAGACTATTTCGCTGGAGCTCACGAACGAGTCACAGGTCTCACGGTGCCACCACCTGCGCGCGTAAGCATCCGCATAAACCCTGACGCGCGTTGAGGGTCTTCTATTACAGTGTTGCGCGTGTACGTTAGTGACGCGGCACCGCAGAACGGTTCAATGCGTGACTATTTTAAGAACGAAAACATGCAGCTTAGAACCCACCGGGTAAACTGAATGGATTTCCCGCGAGCACCTGTGCACTCAATCACACCGACGGAGAATTGTTTATATACAATTGCGCCGTTTCTCGTCAGTTGCCGACGTGTTTTCGTAGCAAGGATATTTCTACTAAAGTAAGCTAAAGTACATAGTCTACACACATAAGATCTATTTAGCAGGAACGGTTTAATATGTATCGACAATGCCACACCGCGGAGGATAACATATATTTATCCATAATGTTTTAGTCAGTTAGTCAATGCATTCTTTCACTCGGTCCACGCTCCCTCCCTCCCTCCCTCCCTCCCTCCCTCCCTCCCTCCCTCCCTCCCTCCCTCCCTCCCTCCCTCACTCCCTCACTCACTCACTCACTCACTCACTCAGCCCCAGCCAGCCAGCCAGCCAGCCAGCCAGCCAGCCAGCCAGCCAGCCAGCCAGCAGCCCACCCAGCCAGCCAGCCAGCCAGCCAGCCAGCCAGCCAGCCAGCCAGCCAGCCAGCCAGCCATCCAACCAACTAACCAATAACCAATCAAAGTCCATCATCACCCAATCGGCGATAAATCT
Source organism: Ridgeia piscesae (assembly GCA_025642075.2). Lineage (NCBI taxonomy): Eukaryota > Metazoa > Annelida > Polychaeta > Sabellida > Siboglinidae > Ridgeia > Ridgeia piscesae. Next base: position 63,637 of record JAODUO010001291.1, read on the forward strand.
TTGACAAGATAAAACCACGGTCCTTCCATGCGTCTCCTGAGGACACCACTCTCGACTTCCACAAACACCGGCAACACGGAGCTGCCGCAAAACCTAGTCCCACCTATCATCTCCTTACTGTTGTGGCCCTTCTGTAGTAGCTTCTCTGTGGTCATAAGACTGGTCTATGAAACGTGCGTGTCCAGTAAGATGTCGCGTAATGAAATATGACAACGATGGACATTGTCGCTATCGTGTTCTTTATATTTTTTTCATTTATACCACATATCCACACATATACTCTCTCTCTCTCTCTCTCTCTCTCTCTCTCTCTCTCTCTCTCTCTCTCTCTCTCTCTCACTCTCTCTCTCTCACACACACACACACACACACACACACACACACACACACACACACACACACACACACACACACACACACACACACACACACACACACACACAATACACACACGCACGCACACACGCACGCACGCACGCACCCACACACACGGTCATACGTTTACGCACAAAAACACCCCCTATACACCATCACTTACAACTGTCAAACTCATCATCATCACCATCATCACCGCCATCTTCATTCATCGTAAGCATCACCACCACAACCATCATCACGGTCGTAGTGGTCATCTTATCAGTCCGTCAGCACCGCTACAATCACATCACCACATTCATCTCTTACATTACACCTCGTCAACATTTACACCTCTGTCCCATTCGACGTCCCAGTCACCACGAAGCCTACCTTCTAGCGCCGGCTAGGTCGGTGGATGACTTGTTTCCCATCTCACGTGTACGGTGTGGCGTCTCGCCTGGGACTCTCCACTGCCCGAGAGCTCGGCCCCAACGTGCGTCTCCGCTATTCGCGTGTAAATACAGCTCAGTTCACGTGTCGATGTCGCATGCGCTGTTCCCGGAGCGCAGGCGTGGGGAGGTGGGAAAGAGAGGAGGGAACGAGAGCGACGTTGCGCCATCTAGCGAATAGCATGAATACCATTTTCATAGTTGTGCTAACGCGAGTGCCCTAGAGGGAACCAACACGAGAAAACATCCTCATTTAACGATACAGTGGCTACGATTCGGTGTTAAAGCAAATGTCGAGTTTGTTCGTTTAAATACAAAACCGACTCTTAACACGATTGAGCAAAACTCCCTGTTTCGATAGTAAATGTATAAAATAAAGAACTCAAAACTTCATCATATTTTCTGTTAGTCAACCTTTTGTATCCTGCCAATAGTTTCTTCACCAATGTCATGAATCCTTCTTTAAAAAAAATTGAAAGTTGTTTCCGTTCATTCTTAAAAAACGACACCGTCTTTTATAACAAGGTGGCCGCTGTTGGAAGCAGTGTACTGTTTTGTTCTAAAGTCTCCAAGGGTACGCTTGGAACCTCATCCACCACGTGTGCTTCATTATGACCCAAGTTTGTAAGCCGCACACGGACTCATGGGTACATTGCCTTGTTCCACCAGGAAGTCATTAATATCCAGCCGTGATACACTAGTACGTGTCCGTGATACATTGGTACGTGTCCGTGATATACTAGTACGTGTCCGCGACCTATGCGTCGTCGCAGGCTGGCTGGGACAATAAGACTTTTTAATATTAGAACATCGGAACATACAACAACGATTGTATTTTGAACACTGTTGCAAGCGGTATGCTGATTTGTTCTACAATTTCCAATAGTAATTTGGGAGGAATCCCATCCACTCCAGGTGATTTATTATCCTTCATATCTCTTATTTTCATAGCTACCATTGTTGGGGTTACAATTAGTTGTCCTTAATAGTCAAACTCTTGCTGTCATGTTTTATATTAAAAGCAATTTTTTGTTCGTAGCTTCTCTTTGAATTTCTAATTTCAGCTGTAGCTTGATTAAGTGCTTCTTTATAAATGCTATAGTCTTCTTCACTTCCGGTATGTCTATATGTCTTCCACATCATTTGCTTGTACTTGATTTTTCTAATGGCTTCCTTCGATAAGTGTTTCTTCTTTGACCGTTTCCCCTGTTTTTTCAAGGGGACAAATTTGTCAACGACGCAGTCAATTTCACTCTTTAAAATATTCCAGCATTCTGTTGCTGTCTTATTCTTCAGTGTGTTATTCCAGTCTATCTTTGCTAAATATTCCCTCATGTCCTTATATCTTCCTTTGTGAAAATTTTTCCTGTACCTTATTTTTCTATTCCGTTCTCCCTTTACTTTGATGATAAAATGTATCTGGTTGTGATCACTACACCCCAGTGGCTCACATATCTTGACATTATCAACAAATTCCTTCTGTGAGCTCAATACTATGTCTAACACGTTCTCGCCCCTGGTTGCTTCTAACACATGTTGAGAAAGGAAACTATCTTGTACTAAATTCAAAAACTCTTGATCCTCTCTCCCGGTACTCTGTAGAGATGTCCAATGTATATGCCCATGGTTAAAATCCCCCATAATAATACAGTCCCGTTTACTCACTTCTTTGATAGCGTTGTATATTTTTTCATTCTCTTCCATGCTTATGTTTGGACTCCGATACACTAACCCAACAGTTAATGTTGAGTTTCCTGTAACTATGTTACACCAGACAGCTTCTTCACATTCTGCTTCTTTTTCTAATTTTATTTCATAAGCTTGGATGGATTCTTTAATATATAAAATAACTCCGCCTCCCCTTCTTCCTAATCTATCTTTCCTAAACATTACATACCCTGTCATTCCTAATTCGGCATCTGGTATATCGGGTGTGGCCCAAGATTCAGTTATATCTATTATGTGAGGGTCAATATCTTCTACCATAATGTTTAGTTCATTTCTTTTGTTTACTATGCTCCTTGCATTTAAACAAACACATTTATAACCAAATTCCGTAGGGCTTTCCAGGCTGTTCTTTGCTGATGTCTTTTTGCTATCTTTATCTATGCCTCTAGTATTTGGCTTCTCTGTGTATCCCCCTGCGAAACTAGTTTAAAAAGTTGCAACCTGTTCCATTATTCATCGATCGAAGAAGATTCACGGAGAACACTGCTGCGCCCTTTCCGCTTAGATGGAGGCCATCTCTCATAAACATGTCTTCTTTACCAACAAAATATCCCCACAAATCTACAAATCCAACTCCTTCTTCTTCACACATCTGCTCTAATAGTCCGTTAATTGCCATCCTCTTGCAATTTCTAAATGTTGTTCCCCTTCCCCTCATCACTGGCAAGATTCCTGAGAGTATGATCTGTTCAACTCTCGTCTTCTTCAGTGTCTCTACCAACTCTCTGTATCTCTTTACTATCCTGGTTGTTCCATCCCTGTCTGCATTGTTCGTCCCTACATGTACTAATATAGACCCCCCTTGGCCATGCCCCAAAACGTTCTCTACCCGTTCAGTCACATGCTCTATCCTAGCCCCCGTAAGACAAACAACAACGTCTTCTCCATTGCTTAATGTCCTGTCTGTCTTTCGCAAAATGGAGTCTCCCATAAATATCCTTTCTGTTCTCAATGCCCCATCGATCACTGCTTCAGAGTAGCTCCTCCGTTTTGCATCTCCCTGGTTGCTGACTTTTCCCCCTGCCGCTTTCTCTGTTGTTCCTTTCTTTCCGGTCTCTTTTCTTCCTGTCATCGTCCTTGTTATTGACTTCCGTTTGGTCACATCACCTCTCACTTCCTTTCTTCTATTCGTCTTACCTCCTGTCGCATCTACTTCTCTCATCTCCTGTCCCCTTGTCCCTCCCTCCTTCTCTACTGTCACTTTCTCCCCTGTCACCTTCCTGCATGTCATGTTTCCTGTTGTTCTTTCTCCATTTGTTGTCCTTGCAATCACCCTCCCTCCACTCTGCATCCCCTTCACAATATCCGTTAGCCTAGCTAACTCTGTTGTCAGACAGTCCACTTTCCAACACCCTAAACACTGGAACGTAAACCCTTCCTCCGTTGTCTCTGACCAAGTTTTTCCGCACCCCGATACGGCAAAATCCACCAAGCTGTGGCAGTGGTTACACACCAAGTGCCTCCTTGCCTTCACTTGCCGCTTGCCAGGTGCCATATTGCGATTTGTCAAAATCAACTCTTAGTTTAAACCAACTTAGTCTTTAGAAAGACTGTTTGTTTATTGTGTACAGCAACTGCAGCACACTTTATGTTATAAACAACTTACTACCTATGCTACCATGAACAATAAGTTTAGTCTGTACTGGTACCGTTCCCCTAGCGGAAACGTTGGACACTACCTATATAAACAAACAAACAAACAAGGGTTTCCTACTAAAACGCTTGTTTCTTTTTTAATAACAATGATATCTATTCACAGTTTTATCTTACATATGTAGTTGTTACTCTTATTGCTTTATCTCTTATATACTATATCAAATAAAGAGATTTGCTCAATCTTGTTTACAATTTGTCGAAGCCTAGATTACCCTTTTATCACCCACTATACTAATCTGTTCAAAAATACTGTTAACTAACAAACTTTAACCAAAACTACTACTCAATATATGTCCAGTACCACTTTATGAATAACCTTAACACAAGAATAATACTTATCAATCAATATTTCCGCTTGTTTTTCAAATTTTATACACCACCAATTTCAAACCTCTACATCTGCCAATTTTCCCGCCAGAATTGCGCTATTACATTTCTCAGTTGCTGAAATATCACAATAGACATGGTCTCATAATTTTGCAAAGTCCACAGAAATTGGTTAAAATGACCATCATCCCTCTAAGAAAAGGGAAAAAACCTACGTTCTTATATAGCGCAGTATCCAATCCTCAGGATGACTCAAAGTGCTTTACACTTTACTCCCTGACAAACCTATTCAATCAGACATCATCTCAACTTCTCTGGGAAGCATACAGCCGTATGCTACAATTAATGCACGAAGGCTGCTCATACACATATCCACCACTGTCTGTAGCCAGGTATTCATCTATACAGCTGAATGTATTGCATAGGGAAAAAAAAGCCCAAGGTATTAACACCACAGCACAGGATTCAAGAAGCTCTATCCCATAGCCTCTGCGCTCTATATAAAGAGCGCATACTCACAGTTGACAATGACAACTACACACAAGCAGAATTGCATTTTTTGCTCTATGTGCTACAGGCAATCCACACTTTTGCTAAAACACAAGTCTGTGACTGATTTGGCAAGTGACGTGACCTGTTGATTCTGCTGCCAGCGAGTCTATACCGTCACACTGAATCTGTTCTAGTAGCCCAAAATGGTGCTTGCAACTTGCATGCGAAATGTTCATGTTGCAAAGACAACATGTTCTAGTGTCACTAATGCAAATATTACTGGGGTGGTTCACCATTCCTTTCCGTTCCGTTCCGTTCCGTTCCGTTCCGTTCCGTTCCGTTCCGTTCCGTTCCGTTCCGTTCCGTTCCGTTCCGTTCCGTTCCGTTCCGTTCCGTTCCGTTCCGTTCCGTTCCGTTCCGTTCCGTTCCGTTCCGTTCCGTTCCGTTCCGTTCCGTTCCGTTCCGTTCCGTTCCGTTCAAATACCTTTAATATCCCTCAAAGGGGAAATCAATTAGTGGTGTTTGCTATTGTAAAATTGTAAAAGACTGTGATAAAAACAAGTACTGTGAGTCACATGCAATTAAGTACTTACTATATATATATATATATATATATATATATATATATATATATATATATATATATATATATATATATATATATATATATATATATATACATAACATATATATATATATTAATATATATATTATATATATATATATATATATATATATATATAAATATGTAGCAAAGAGCAATCAGCCATTGAGATAGGAAATGTAGTTGACATAATCACATGATGTTTGGTGTAGCGGTGTGGTTCTGATGTTTAAGATGACTGACACAGTAAACTTCCTGATGCCAGGTTTACATAAAATTAAACACAAATACTTCATGTCGTTGTTTTTTCAAAGTTTAATAGAGTATCTAAGAAATCAAACAAAAAGGCAGAGCTAGTATTTTGCTTGATAAAACAGCTTAACATGACACTTATCCTGGCAAAATTACAGGTTTGTGATTAGAGGAGAGTTTCAAATTAGTCATATCTCATTGTGGCCCTTTTTACATAGACAATAGATCACACACAGATCTGCCATTAAACAAAATCCCTTATTTGATTAGAGTAGAATTTAAAAAATATTAAAACATCGCCAAGGACACTATTTCCATGATACACCGCCAAAATGTTTTGATGGCGATGGCATGATCTGGTACTGTCGATTGCCTGTGCAACATATCACTGTCAGGGAGTAAATTCAATTGTAAAGTGCAAAACCCGGCTTTCAAACTCTAGCAAAACGGTCCTCCTGCTCTGAAAACCTCTAAAAACCTGATTTTAAATGAACCACATTTGCAACTGTTACGGCTAAAAGCCATAAAATCAAACCACACAAATACCTCGTGGATTGTGTGAGTTAGGGCGGACGGACGGACGGACGGACGGACGGACGGACGGACGGACGGACGGACGGACGGACGGACGGACGGACGGACGGACGGACGGACGGACGGACGGACGACGGACGAGACGGACGGACGGACGGACGGACGGACGGACGGACGGACGGACGGACGGACGGACGGACGGACGGACGGACGGACGGACGGACGGACGGACGGACGGACGGACGGACGGACGGACGGACGGACGGACGGACGGACGGACGGACGGACGGACGGACGACGGACGGACGGACGGACGGACGGACGGACGGACGGACGGACGGACGGACGGACGGACGGACGGACGGACGGACGGACGACGGACGGACGGACGGACGGACGACGGACGGACGGACGGACGGACGGACGGACGGACGGACGGACGGACGGACGGACGGACGGACGGACGGACGGACGGACGGACGGACGGACGGACGGACGGACGGACGGACGGACGGACGGACGGACGGACGGACGGACGGACGGACGGACGGACGGACGACGACAGACGGACAGAAGACGTGCAGGGAGACGAGGAGAGACGATGAGAGGAGAAGGAGAGGGAGAGGGAGGGAGGGACAGAAGGAGGGAGGTAGAGGGAGGGATGGACGGAAGGAGGGAGGTATGATAAGATGTTGTATATATATATATATATATATATATATATATATATATATATATATATATATATATATATATATATATATATATATATATATATATATATATATATATATAGTATAGGAGAGGGAGAGGGAGAGGGAGAGGGAGGGAGAGGGAGAGGGAGAGGGAGAGGGAGAGGGAGAGGGAGAGGGAGAGGGAGAGGGAGAGGGAGAGGGAGAGGGAGAGGGAGAGGGAGAGCTTGGAGAGACGACGGGAGCACACATTCCAATAGCAATCCCACTAGTCATGACCGTCGTATCTTAATCGCCTATCATCCTAGTGTACGGTGAAATAAAACGTGTGTTTACTAAGCCGAAGACAATCAGCTTAAGTGTTATGATTCACCCACGAATGTAAATATACAAATCTTACTACTGGCGCGAACACACACAGGTAGGATATGCCACGGATTGACGTGCAGGGTCATAGTTGAACATCCACAGCGAAATGTATGATTAACTTGCTACTCAAACTAGCGCGCAGTTAAAATTGCTTACATTATGTATTTATAGCTAAATAACAATGTGCTTTTTATTAAGATTAGAAATAGCTTCTGCACAATAGTATGCAATTACGGAGATTCACACACTAGATCGCAATCGTATCTGTATATAAAATAGTAATTTTGTCGTAATGAAACCTATTGTGTTAAAAAGGGCTGAACCGATTGAATGTATCATTTACACGATACGTGGCGATGATTTGATGAACAAAGAGCCGCGGTATATTTCAATTAATGTTTTAAACTTTGGCATATTTCGAGCTGTTTTATTCTCTCCTATCAACAAATCATTTGTATGCGTGTTCGAAATTTAAAAAGTGAAATTAAATTAAAACGATCTAACCAACGAATCATTTAAAACGGCACGATGCAATTCCTGTGCGGGTACGTCCTTGTCATTCGATGAATCAGACAACCAGTTATAGGTCTCCAGATCACTACCCTCCTAATTATCCGGGATTGGGGGCTACGCCGTTGCAGCACATCGACGACTGGAGGGAAAATTAAGCAATGTTGTTACTACTACGTAATATTGTTTGACACATTTCTCAATACCACAATACGACGTGAACTACAACAGTGCGCCAGGGCGACGCAGTAACGGAGTGTGGCTGCGTGTTTGAGTTGGACCGCGGTATATGACACTTGTCCTTACGTTTGATAACGAGCACTCACGGAAGTCGGTGACGTCGACCCCGTGAGGTCAGACGCGTAGTCATGTGACGGACTTCGTCAGAGCTGTCGGAGGCGTTCGGATAAGGGCTCCTTGTGTCGCCTATTCGCGGTGGCTGCAGCACAAGACACCTCGTCCTACGGTCCATTCCGAAGTGACTCCGAGACAACGACAGGTTCTGGTGGTCCCGTCTTGCTTGATCTGTGCGGGCGACGCACTGAAGCAAGGCGACAGGATACGTTTCAGAAAAGATTCCCGACATCACATAAACACAGAAAACAGCGATAGCGAGAAGTGCTCGAAAAAACAAGTTCTCTGTCTTCAAAAAGCATCAACATGGTATGGTACATTTTCTTTCGTAACAAAATAGTCGGATTATTGCCAGCTGTTTTTATTTTATTCGCAGTCGAGTCGCCAATTTTTATGATTTGATTTGCACAATTGGACTGTATATAAATGACATGACATGGAATGTGACCTTTACGCGAGTTGTATAACCGCCAAATCGCACTATAGATTCTTACATACGTTGGTGTCACACCGAATAATACACACACACACACACACACACACACACACACACACACACACACACACACACACACACACACACACACACACACACACACACACACACACACACCACACACACACACACACACACACACACACACACACACACACACACACACACACACACACACACACACACACACACACACACACACACACACACACACACACACACACACACACACACACACACACACACACAACACACACACACACACACACAACACGCACGCACGCAGCACACACACGCACACACACACAACACACCACACACACACACACACACACACACACACACACACACAAAACAGACACACGCACACACACACACACACACACACACACACACACACACACACACACACACACACACACACACACACACATATATATATATATAAATTATTAATCAGATTGGCTATTCATGTGCAACGGGGGGCAGCCATATTATGATGGCACATGTTATACTATTACAATAATGAATATATCATTTAAATACATTTTATATTATAAAATAACTGTTAGGACCTATATAATGAGGTAGGTACCAAACAAATTAAATAATGCAACATGTGTAAATTCACAAAACCAAAATGCTTTACAAAATGTATCGGTATATGGCGACTTATCTTTATTAACTCAAACATGCAATTGATATCATTTCGGGCGCTGTACTGGTACGCAGCCATAAATTAATGTCAATATTGACTTGTTCTTGACCGCGAACTGATATATCGCGACTGATATATTGCTACATAATAAGCAACTTTATTTAGTATCATTTTACCCTAAAAACAACAATATATATATATATATATATATATATATTATATATATATATATATATAATAATAAATTTTTAATTAATTTAAAAAAAATTTTTTGAAGGGGTTTTAAGTTTAGTTGGGGATGTCAATCGGGGGTTGGGACTCTTTCCACGCTGTGAAACCCAAACACCCCCCAACCCACCCACCAACAACAAACAAAAACAAACCCCAACACCACCCACAACACCAAAACACAACACCCACAATATTTTTATAAAAAAGGTTTTAATTATATAAATATATATATATATATATATATATATATATATATATATATATATATATATATATATATATATATATATATATATATATATATATAAAAACATATATATATATATATATATATATATATATATATATATATATATATATATATATATATACGATACATACATACATACTAGGCTGTGAATCGAAAGAATCTGGGTTCGGCCTTGGTTAATTTCGTTGGGATAGCCAGTTTTTTAGGAAGAGTCATTGAAACACGTCGACGTGGTATATATGCCAAGAGATGTAAATATCATGCCCCATTACAGCTGTACCGATGCACCTTTGTGTGGCATTTATTTCTTTGGCCACGACCTCTATCCGTAGGTTTAACTGATCATGGGAAGATACTCGCTAAGCCGGTCACAAACAATAACAAGTTGGCCAGGGAGTAAAATGTAGTGCTTTGATAAATCCTAAGAAGTGTATACTGTAAATGCTATGAAAGAATGAACATGTTTACGTCACACTGATTACAATCAAAAGCAAGTGCAATTTTCAAGATGTCATAAATTGTAACTGACTGGAAATATATGTTACGGTGTTACATTTGACTGTAGTTGATGTTGTTTTATACATAAAGCAACCATCAATGTCACTGAACATTTGGACCACACCATGCACTCACAAATTCCAACCTACTCGGAAATCCATCAGTTTACAGTGTCTCAACCAACGCAAACATTCACTGACCTGAGGTCATGTGTCACATTCCTGTTCGAACATTAGCAGCTTCATTTACATTAGTGTATAATGTCATAAGTTTGTGAACAGGTTTTAAGAATTAGTTCCCTATAGTTGGTGAATTTATTTGGTGACTTAGTGATACATCATAGCTCCGGCTTATTAATATATATATATATATATATATATATATATATATATATATATATATATATATATAAAAATATATAATATATTATATATATATATATATATATATATATATATATAAAAACATATATAATATTAAACATTAAAAAAATTAAATTTTACTGATCAATTTATTTTACAACTACATCTCTTTTTTTAAAAATTTAAGGTTTTTAATTCCCTGAAAGTTAATCGCCTCTGAAGGTTTTATTGCTAGAGTTTTGGCGTAGACAAATACTTTTATTTATTATTATTAAAAAAAATTTTTAACATTACGCTAAAATAAAATAAATTTTATATATTAATAATTTAATATTTTATTAAATTGACTTTTATAGTAAATATTTATAAAATATTTATATATATATATATAACATTTTTAAAAAATCGTTTCTCCGTCTACACACTTGTTCAAAGCCCCAATTGATAGCAATTCAGCGCATAAGGAAATGTTGCTATTATTTCTGTACTACAAAATATTGTGTAAACTGCGATCGACCCATAACCAATGTTACAACGTATTTTGC
>JAODUO010001291.1:82500-92500 GCA_025642075.2 Ridgeia piscesae
TCTGGGATAATGTCTTCCAGATGGTAGTATAGGGTGGCCAGTTTGTTCAACTTGGAGAAAAAGCCTCTGGTGTTCCAAGGCTGGTGGCGCAGGCACCGGACAGTACTTCATGATTTCGTCCAAGTCCACTTGGTCATTTTTACTCTGAGACTTGACGAGGAGCAGGAAGCCGAGGTTGCTTTGCTCCTGATATTGCATGACCTGAAATTATAAATCTGCAATCAACTTCCAAAGTCTACAAAATCATTTGATACAATATCCATTTAAATGAATTAACTAATATCTGTTTGAAATTGCTTTCCAACCGTAAACTTTCGGGGTCCCACCCTCCAGTGATGACTCATGTTTGCTTCCGTATACGACTATGCAATATGATTTTGTATATGGCACATCTCAGACCTCGGATTCCTCAAAATAAAGACGCTACGTAAATTTACTATTATTATTTGGCGACTCGTGAAAAACAACAGGATCACTCTAAAACTAATGGCAAGCACTAACAGTTAAAACAAAATAGATCCCGGGTATTGGAACACATGATTCCCTTTCCCTGTGATGATGTGAGGGTGATCTTCTTGTTGTCTCCATAGTCTTTAGTTTCGTCTACTTGATATGGTCGAAAAAGTTTCCAGGCTCTCCGCTCTGTAGGTGTCCGATGAAGTCAGCTCAAAGCTTCTGCTCGGAGCACGTCCATCTCGAATTCCATGGGGACGGAGCACTAGAAACCAGGGAGTAGAGTCTGTTCTTATCTGCGACGGTGAAAGGATTAATGAAGTTCCTGACAGCAGCGAGGACGCGCTGAACTGAATCCTCACACCTTTAGACCTCGGCCTTCTCCAGCTCGCAATGTCTCCCCGCCCTTGGGCAGTCTGGATCGTTGGTGATGTCGACCATTTTGAGGGTCTTTTCATAGAACTAGGCCTGTGTGGAGGTTGTGGGTAAGGGCTGAGGATGGAGTGTTGGAACCGGTGTGGTCCTGCGGTCTTGTGGTAGCAACCTGACAGGTTGATCTTCTGGACACTGGTAATCGTGACGAAGAAGAAGAGGAGGAGGAGGAGGACGAGGAGGAAAACGAGGATGGACGAGTTTAACTTTGATGATTTAAGTGAATTATTAATTATCATGTTGAAGCCCATGAGAGGTTAAGGCGCGGGAGCTCAGAAAGATCATTCTGGCTTACTGTTTACCTTTAAATGAATTGGTAAATGAACTTAGTGGAATTTCTTTATTCAAAATATCTTGAATTGATCTCCATATTAACCTTTGGTCGCAACAAACAACACGATATTTCGTAAGTAGATGCCCTCAAAAACCTTATCAACTTACATGCAATATTGGCATAGAAACTGTGAAAAAGTTAAAATGTCGGTAATGCTGGCACTTTAGAATTTGCATAGCAAGTCAGGGACACGCGTAGTTAATTCGAGAATGGTCCTTTAATGATCGTTGACCCTGAAAACATCAGTCTGGAGACCATATGTGTGCAGTTATGTGTAATATTGGCAGAGAAAATGTGAAAAATAGATTTCTCAATAATGGCGGCACTAATTTGCATATTAAACTGTCATAGACACATTTGATCATGTCAACAATAGTTTTATTATGGTCGCTGACCCTCATAACATAGGTCTAGACATTTTATTTTGTAGGTTATCTGCAATATTGATTGAGATATAGTGAACATTTGATTTTTCAAAATTGCGGCACTAATTTGCATAACAACGATACGTGGGACATTTTGCTGACTTGTTAACATAGCAAACCGTTTTCTAATGTATTTTTTCCGATTTAGTGATACAAATTAAAAGTATATTTCCGACTCGACTATTATTAGTAATAAATTATTAATTAGTATAAATTATTAATTAATTTTAAATAATGTTAATTAAATTTAATTAATTTTAAAGCAAAACAAATTGGAATATGGTTGTAAAACGTTTACTTGAAATTAACACATTATACAATAACGCAACTAATGCATTCTAATGCGTAGATCAATTATTAAAATATAGATGTACAAAGTAAATCTATAAATAGGTAGCTTTAAAATATAGCACATGTAAATAAATCAACTGAAATATTTTGCATATATTATCACATTGTCATGGTCGTACCACATTGGAATAAATACAGCAGCATATTCTGTGTGTGTCTGCTGCAGCTATCCTCGTGTTGTACCTGAGTAGAGCGTTGAAATATGATGACAACGCCTCAACCGCCATCTACCATGCATTCAGCTTCGTCTGCTACTTTCTACCCCTGTTCGGGGCGCTGTTGTCAGACGGTTGGATCGGAAAATACAAGTATGTGTATTAGTAACAAACCTTCGTCGTTTAAGCAGCTGTCATTATCAGTGTGCTGTTCAGTGTGCTGGTCAGTGTGAACAAATAATTCGCCTTCCAGTGGGCAGTGGACATGTTTGTGAGGGGGGCCAGGTCGTAGTAGTCAGAGACGGTGAACGTAAAACGTGACAATGATAGGAGAGTTGACTAGAATGCTGCGCAAATGCATTATTTAATTGTCAACACTATTGTCATAGATTTCTATGGAAGTTTTATCAACATGACGTTCACAAGATGGTATGCAGTTAGAAGCACAATTCCATAGCCATTTTTATATGACAACCCTGTACATATATGTTCTGTATAAATACCATGTACGTGCGTGTGAGGTACATATTCCGGACGACGATGAATGGACAGTAGCCACCAATCACAGTGTTTGTTTTGTTACTTTTTCAGAACTATCGTAATACTGTCAGTTGTATATTGCATCGGCAATGTGTTCATGTCAGTAACAGCAATACCGTTCGGAGGTTACTATAACAAGTGAGTGAACATTATTTAATCTTGCTAATCGCATTAACTAACTTCTGTATTGCGCAAACGAATAGCTCATATCATCCAGTTACATAAGATTATTAGTAATTTATATACACGGTGTTTCGTGCAGAATAATGTTGAGTCAGTACACAAACAAATATCAAACTCTTCGTGAGTCTATATTTGTAACATCTATGGCAGTTATGATATCACGTATATGTTTACTCCTGATGATTTCAGATGGACACCATTTATCAGTTTACTATTGATAGCCATAGGAACAGGCGGAATCAAACCGTGTGTTTCAGCTTTCGGTGGAGATCAGTTTGAAGAGCACCAGGTAATATATTGTTACATGTCACGATAAATCCCGACTCTTGGCAATGTTAAATGCTACGCTTCAGGTTAATTTATTATTGACTTTTAAAATTGAGCAATTCTTCGGATTACAAATGGACGACAGGTTTCTCTGTTGGTACGAGTACTAACTCAGATTATCACATTAAACAACCCGTAATGTACACATAATGGTGCCAACTAAGTGCCCACTTGACAGGAATTGATATACTAACACATATACATGAAGACAATTGTATGAGGACTGAGAAGTGTATATACGGTACAATGTACAACAACTGTGTATACGATTTGCTGTGTCTCTGCAGGTTCGCCAGAAAGAAGCGTTCTTTTCCATCTTCTACATGTCTATCAACATAGGGAGTCTTCTCTCGATGATCATAACACCAATACTGAAAAGTAAGAATTATTTCACTACTGTAACGCGTTACGTATTATGTGGGTTTCTCTGTCTATGCAGGTTCGCCAGAAGGAAGCGTTCTTTTCGATCTTCTACATTTCCATCAACGTCGGGAGTCTTCTTTCCACTATGTTAACGCCATTGTTAAAAAGTAAGAGGCATTCCACTATAATGCATGCAGCTGCATTAGTCTCGGAAAATACGGAACGACTTTCAGACATAAACCATCCTGCATGCTGGTGGAATTATGATTTATGAACGAAATGTTGGTTATGTAATAGGTCATGATCCTTTATTTTCAACTAGCGAGGAAGTCGACCTGCAATGTTCTGTGAGAAGCGTCTTTCGAGTGGATGAAAAATCTGCCTTGTTCGCTGCGGACCCATCAATCAACACACATGTCTACGTCTTATATATATATATATATATATATATATATATATATATATATATATATATATATATATATATATATATATATATTATACCGAATAGAGGGACCAGGGTTCGAATCCCGGAGCCGGCAACGTGTGGGCAACATCAAGAAATTATAAAAGCATAGATACCATATTCCAGAAGAAAGCAGGGAGGAGATGGACGTGGAAAAGCCGAAGCGGTGTAACGAAGACCGAAATTGACTACATATTAACAAACAGGCCAGACACCGTCACAGACCTAACAGTCATCAATCAAGTCAACATTGGAAGTGACCACAGACTAGTTATGAGCAACATCAAACTGGACGTAGAGGTGGAATGGAATCAAATTGATGACCAAAAGGCCACCAAGAATAGATGCCAAATGAATATAATCAAAGAAGATCGAATTCCAATTTGAATTGAGAAACCGATTCGAAACACTACAAGAACTAGACGACATTGACACCAAGAGCGAATCCATCACAGACATGATCCAACAAAGAGCGTCAAGAATAGCTAAGAAAATTAACAAGCCACAGAAATCGAGGATATTATCACCAACATGAGCCCGATGACGAAACGACGATAAATGGCGGAAAACGGCGACAATAAACAACGACTAGAGCAAAAACATGCAAGACCAGCAAAAAGAAAGCAAGAGAGGACATAACGAAATACAATAATGAGATCATACAAGAAACGATAATGGCATCAAGGAGCCTGAAGAAAGTCCGAAGAACGCAGATGCTAGGCCGAGGCAGACTGATCACACTCCTGGACAAGCAAGGTAGAGAAATCCGTGATCAAGATAAGATCATAGAACGAATAGAGGAATTCTACACCGAGCTATACGACAGTGAACAGAGTACCATAATCCACACTGACCCAAAAGAGGTAGCAGAGATAACATCATGGGAGGTGGAAGCAGCACTACGAGATGTGAAGAATGGCACAGCTACAGGCAACGATCATATAAACATCGATACATTGAAAGCAGGAGAAGATACCATCTCGAAGACACTTGCTAAGTTTTACACTAAATGCATATCAGAAAGACGAAAACCCACAGCGTGGAAGAACGTAGGATGACGATAATCTTCAACTTCAAGAAGGGAAATAAGAAAGACCTAAAGAAGTACACACCGATATGTTTACTATCAAACATCTATAAAGTATTCACGAAAGTACTAACGAAAAGGCTAGAGAAGACACTCGACGAAAAACAACCACGTGAGCAAGCTGGATTCAGAAGCGGATACTCAACGACATCCACCTCGTAAATCAACTCAAGGAGAAGTGCAGAGAATATAATATTCCACTCTGCATCGCATTCGTCGACTACGAGAAAGCCTTCGACTCGGTGCAAACTCAAGCAGCACCGACCTCGCTTCAAGGACAGGGGATAGAAGATGTGTACGTCGAACTCCTGAAGGAAATCTACACCAACAGCTCGATGACATTCCACCTACACAAAGAAAGCAACAAGATCAACACCAGAAGAGGTGTACGTCAGGGAGATGCTATGTCGCGCAAGCTGTTCACGGCAGCACTCGAAAGCATATTCCGACGACTGACTTTGGGAAAAACCAGAGGCTTGAAGATAGGCGGCGAATACTATAGTCATCCTCGCTTCGCCGAAGACATACTCACACACCACACGATCTACAACAAATGCTACAGGAATTAGCTGATGAAAGTGACAATTAGGGTCTGAAGATGAACAAGTCGAAGAAAAAAGTGATAATGAAAACCGATACACCAATATATGTCAACAATACTCAGATCGAGAACGTTAAAAGCTACTTCTCCTTGGGACAGAGATACAGTACTAGAGACAATACCAAGATAAGGAGATTCAAAGAAGAAATACGGCCGGATGGACAGCATTCGCCAAGCAGAGCGACATCTTCATGGGTAACATTGGAAAATGCTTGACGAGATAAATCTACAATTCATGCGTACTTCCAGCAATGACAAACGGCGCGGAAACATGGGCACTCACCACCATGCAAAGAACAAGCTAGCAGCCGCACAAACAAAGATGGAAAGGAGTATGTTACACATCACATACCGAGACAGAAAAACAAACGTCTGGGTAAGAGAAACGACAAAGGTCACAGATGTGATTGAACAAGTCAGAAGACGGAAGTGGACCTGGGCAGGGCACGTCAGCAGGGTACGAGATAACCGATGGTATCACAATCTGGAAACCCTACGAAAGGAAAAGACCTAGAGGAAGGCCGGCGAGACGTTGGAGAGCCGAAGAAGACGAGTACTGGAAGGGTACCATCTGGCAGAGGATAGCGCAAGATAGGCAGATGAGGAAGCAGCAACCACGGGACACTATGATGATGATGATGATGACATATTATATATATATATATATATATATATATATATATATATATATATATATATATATATATATATATATATATACGTGCATGTGTAGTAGTAGTAGCATAGTAGTAGTGGCAGTAGCAGCAGCAGCAGCAGTAGCAGCAGCAGCAGCAGCAGCAGCAGTAGCAGTAGCAGACAAGTAGCAGCAGCAGCAGCAGACAGAGCAGCAGCAGTAGTAGCAGTAGTGAAGTTAGCAGCAGCAGCACCAGCAGCAGCAGCAGCAACAGCAGCAGCAGCAGCAGCAGACAGCAGCAGCAGCAGCAGCAGCAGCAGCAGCAGCAGCATAGCATAGCATTAGTATTATATTATTATATATATTATTAGTATTATTAAATAGAGAGTAGTAGCAGCAGCAGCAGCAGCAGCAGCAGCAGTAGTAGTAGTAGTAGTAGTAGTAATAGTAGTAGTAGTAGTAGTAGTAGGAAGTAGTAGTAGTAATAGAGAAGTGACCGGGCAGGCAGTCAGCAGGTACGAGATAACGATGGTATCACAATTGTGAAACTACGAAAGGAAAAGACCTAGAGTGATAGTGCCGGGGACGTTGGAGAGCTGAAGAAGACGAGTATGTGAAGGGTACCATCTGGAGAGGATAGGCAAGATAGTGGATGAGGAAGCAGCAACCACTGGGACACTGTGTGTGTGATGATGTACATATTTATATATATATATATATATATATATATATATTATATATATATATATATATATAGTTGTACGTGCTGTAGTGTGGTGTGGTGGTGGTAGTAGTGTGTGTGCGTGTGCGTGTGTGCGTGTGTGCGTGTGTGCGTGTGTGCGTGTGTGCGTGTGTACTGTGTGTGTGTGTGTGTGTGTGTGTGGTGTGTGTGTGTGTGTGTGTGTGTGGTGTGTGTGTGTGTGTGTGTGTGTGTGTGTGTGTGTGTGTGTGTGTGTGTGTGTGTGTGTGTGTGTGTGTGTGTGTGTGTGTGTGTGTGTGTGTGTGTGTGTGTGTGTCTGTGTCTTTGTGTTTGTGTGTATTCATTATTGTCATATAGAACCGCCCTGCAGTACTCCGACTCTCTACTTTGCATGCTGCGTATTTCTGTACCTGTTTCAACTACAGTGAACAGTTTCACGTCTGGGGTTAACACAAAATGCGGCTCAAAGTGGAAGACGCTAATAACATGCCCGATACACTGGCAGCTGACATCTTGCTCTTGATGCAAGGGCTTGACGAATAACAACCGAGCTATGACGATGTGTGACATTGCTGCTAATGTGCCGTTATTTGCAGGTGAAGTCTTCTGTTTTGGGGACAACTGCTACACTTTGGCATTCGGCGTCCCAGCTGCGCTCATGGTCATCGCTCTGAGTGAGTCATTCTTTCCGTAGAATGAAACTACATGCAAAGGAACGCTACACATTGATACATCAAATTGTTGGTCTCAGACTTTTGAAATTGTATTTTCTTGAGTATAATATATTACGAACAACCTAATTTCCTTGTTTCCCATATGTGAAAAGAAAACGTCGTACTTCACTTGTCAAACAGAGTGAAATAGTGAAGCCAATAATAGCACTATATTAACATTAATAAAATGCATAAAACACACCTCATGTATATATATATATATATATATATATATTATATATCATGTGATATTATACAGTTACCAATATTATTTTAGTAGACCTAACTATTTCATTTCAGTTTCCTTCATCGCCGGTACACGCTGGTACAAAATAGTTGAAACAAAGGAAAATACAATTGGCAAGATGATTGGTTGTATTGGGGTGAGTGTTATTCGAAATCGTGTGTGTGTGTGTGTGTGTGTGTGTGTGTGTGTGTGTTGTGTGTGTGTGTGTGTGTGTGTGTGTGTGTTGTGTGTGTGTGTTTGTGTTTGTGTTTGTGTTTGTGTTTGTGTGAGTGTGAGTGTGAGTGTGTGAGGTGTGTGTATGAAGAGCACGTGTGTGTTTGTATGTATATATGTATGTGTACGCATACGTATATATATATATATATATATATATATATATATATATATATATATATGTATATATATATATATATGTGTGTAGGGTGTATATGTGGAATATGTATGTATGTGTGTACATGTATAAGTATGTATGTATGTATGTATGTATGTATGTATGTATGTATGTATGTATGTATGTATGTATGTATGTATGTATGTATGTATGTATGTATGTATGTATGTATGTATGTATGTATGTATGTATGTATGTATGTATGTATGTATGTATGTATGTATGTATATATGTATGTATTGTGAGTGTGTGTGAGGGAGTTAGTGACGGCGCGTATACCCGAAAGTGTTATCCCACATATTTATAATAGTGATACAACCAGGCATAATTTCCAAGCAGAGACACAAACTCTACACCCAGAGGTTTCGGTGGTTGAAATAAATATATATTTGTGTTAAGAAGCTGCATAATGCCAACATAGTATCGTTGAGAAATTTGAAATATCTAAAGTAGCCACCAATAGGTGATACTAAATGTAAATGTGTTTTCAAATGTCAGAATATCGCTCCCGTTTGTTTATGTTAATGTTATCCTCTTGTGAGTAACGTCTCCGTAGCAGGCATTTTGGCAATATTATATGTTTCTTGACCGTATAAGCATCTACTCTCTTATTCGTTTTATCATTCACACGTGCTTCGTCTCCAGACTGCCATTCGTGGCAAGTGCAGCTGCCGTAAGAGCCCGGATGAAGGACCGAAGGACCATTGGCTCGATCACGCTGAAGGCCACTACTCGGTACGCTTGCATCGAGACTTACCGTAGACTCGTTATTCGTTGCCTTATTTATTTGTCGTTTTATTTATTGATTTTATGATGAATGATTAATTACGCTAATTGTGATTTTAGAACGTTGCTCTTGGTGTATTTTCGGGTACTGACTTAATAAGTTTTAATACGAAATGTAAAATGTTCAATGACCAACTCCAATGCAAGCGCTGTGGCTGTATATATGGCGACTAACGGGCGCCATTTGAGGTTTTATTATTATTATTTTATTATTATTATTACACATATTCGCAGGCTTATTACATGTTGATATCGAAAACATTGCTTTATAATGTGTTTGTGTCTATACCCTTGCAGAAAACGTTCGTCAGTGACGTCAAATGCGTACTCCAAGTGATGTACCTGTTTCTCCCCTTCCCGATATTTTGGGCTCTCTTCGACCAACAGGTGAGAAACCTGCAGATTTAATTGATATTTTGCTAGAGCTTCTAAAAAAGACCTTCATGAGGAAATCACTTTCTGAAAACATGTCGTAAAATAATAAAATTTAGAAATGGTGGTTTGATTGTAACATTTGTTCGGTTATTTAGTTGTAAACTATACATGGACAATTTCTACATTACACGTAATTGTGATAAATATCTTCCCCCCCTCTCTCTCTATCTCTCTGTATCTCACTCACTCACTGTCTCTCTCTCTGTCTCTCTCTCTCCCCTTGTCTTTCTGTCTGGCTCTCTGTCTTTCAGTCTGACTGATTGACTATCTGAACGTCTCTGTCTCTGTCTTCTCTCTCTCTCTGTCTCTGTCTCTGTCTCTGTCTCTGTCTCTGTCTGTCTCTGTCTCTGTCTCTGTCTCTGTCTCTGTGTCTGTCT
>JAODUO010001291.1:95000-107500 GCA_025642075.2 Ridgeia piscesae
CACACACACACACACACACACACACACACACACACACACATACACACGTGTATTTACTAATATATACGTTTCAGCCCCTTGCAACGTCTTGGCTTTGGCATGTTCCTGGCTGGGACGGCTTTTATCGTCGCAGCCGGCATTCAAGTGGTGGTCGACGTATGTACCTTGTACATATATTACGTGTATACTGCACGAACCAGCATATTTACTATCAGTTTTTAAGTAAATTGACTAGATTATACCAAATTGCAGCCAATACAAGCATGCTATATTTACCCTATGTTAAATTCAGCTTAAAACAATGTACTATAGCAACACATGTAATACTGATATTGCTATATATTTAGCAACAGGTCTAAGATATCTAACGTTAGTACACCGCTGATGTTTATTGAACCGAACCGGAAAAAAACAAATATACTTATCATAAATGAGAAAACCGACATCAAAAGAAATCTTTGTTATATCTCATAGTGGCGGTTTAATGAAAAAAAAAATTTTATGTGCCCATATTTATATCACCGTGCACGCACATATTAAAAATATCCTAATGCATCCATATCATTGTGTATTCATATATTTATCTTCCCATACAGAAAAGCATGCCGGCGAAGTTAGACCCTGGGATGGCCAGAATACGCTTCACCAACGCTGCGCCGTATGATCTGAAATTCAACTTCGAAAACACTGACTACACTGTGTCCCAGAAACAGGTGCGAACACATTTGATTCAAACACATTTGATTCAAACACATTTGATTCAAACACATTTGATTCAAACACATTTGATTCAAACACATTTGATTCAAACACATTTGATTCAAACACATTTGATTCAAACACATTTGATTCAAACACATTTGATTCAAACACATTTGATTCAAACACATTTGATTCAAACACATTTGATTCAAACACATTTGATTCAAACACATTTGATTCAAACACATTTGATTCAAACACATTTGATTCAAACACATTTGATTCAAACACATTTGATTCAAACACATTTGATTCAAACACATTTGATTCAAACACATTTGATTCAAACACATTTGATTCAAACACATTTGATTCAAACACATTTGATTCAAACACATTTGATTCAAACACATTTGTGTCGCTGGTGGTTTCAGACTATTTCCTATAATGGCGTTATTATGAAAAACGTATGTTTGCTAAAATATATAATTCCTTTGCAAACAGTATTTGATTAAACACGATTTCCCGTGAGGATAATTTGGGTTGACCATTTGAAAATGCAAAAACATTTGTTCAAACACATTTTTCAAACACTAACGTACTCGCAGTGTTTAAATTTCTATAATGGTTTGAAAACGATGTTTCAAAATATATAATTCCTTTGCTAGCATATTTTATTTGATACACGCATATAGGATAATCTCTCGGGCTTGACCACGTGAAAGTGCCACTATGTGTTCGTCGTCACTCTCATATTGATAACTAATATATAACTATAATATATATATATATATATATATATATATATATATATATATATATATATATATATATATATATATATATATATATATATAATATATATATATATATATATATATATATATATATATATATATATATATATATATATATATATATATATATATAAAGTTATATCTTTGCATCAACTATATTTATCACATTCTGCCCGCAGATGTCAGACTTCGTGGACGTTAAGTTGGGCGGCTACAACGTGACGGTTGAATACGATGGCGGTCAATCGAAAACGTTCCCGATGAGTTTTGATACGTCCGTCGGATACCAAGTTGTATTTGCTGAAATGAAAGGCGCCTTGACATTGGAAGCGGTAGGTGATGTGTAAAACATTCGCAGTGATAGTTTTCCTTCTTAATAATAATATTATTTTTCATATAGCGCCACTTCCATAATTGTCCGTGGCGGGAGGATATCTTAAACATTACGAATAATATTAATATATTAAATTCAAAATGTATGTGTACGTATATAAAATTAATACATCATTAAGAAGCACAGCGTTTCTAAAAATAAAGATATAAATAAATAAATAAGTAAATTACATAATAATCAATCTAGCAGATAATTTCATAACAACAATACTGATAAATGAATGTATACGTATGGTTAATAGTAATACATGGTTTAGTAAATTCAATTTGTAATAAACATAATAACAATAATTACATAACAATAATACTGATAAATAAATGTATATGTATTGATAATAATAATAAAAAAAATTGTATAAGAAATTAATGTCCATGTCGAATTACCCTAATATGCAATGCAAATGAAATGTATCTTGGGTCGATGTTTGCAGCTGGCTTCTTGGTGGACAAACGTGGTCTGTTTTTGTAGCTTGGATAGTTTGGTTCAGTCACAACGGCGCTGCACTCTTGTCGTCTGCTGTAATACTTGCAAAGCACAACTATAATCATTGATGCGACGAACGTCGCTTACTGCGTTAAGATATTAATATATAATCTCATCGATAAAACGTACATAAAACAACTATGACTGATTATCTGCACCATGCAATATTTCGTTTGTCTTTGTGTCCATGCAGTCTACTCTCCGTTTTGCTTTGAATGTTATTTACATGTAATGTTGTTGCATTTAGTTTCAACAACACCAGATTAAGAGGACTGAAAAGGGGAAATCAACAGCCTGGTAAGCACCACACTTAAGAGTGTTATTGTTTAAACAACAGTGTCGTTGTCGTTGTCGTTTTGTCGTTGTCGTTTTGTATTTGTTACGTATTATTTAGCAAATCTTAATATGTTAGAAACCTCACTTTATGGATATTTATTACAGTTGTGTGTCAACTCAAGACACATCCTGTCATTTGTAATGCAAAGTGTCTTGTAATATATTATTAGGATAATAAACACGTTACGTACGGAAATTGACGTCGACCTGAAGAACGACCGCGGGCATGCCGTACCGTTGCTTGGTATCAGTCCCATGGGAAACTCAAGCCAAGAGCTTCTTGCACAAGGAGAGTGAGTATCAGTCTTCCTTGTTAGAAACATCATCTGCAGCTAGTATTTTCATACACAAGCACACACATCAAGATATTTATTGAAGGATAAATATTAAACCATAATATTATCATCATCACCAGTATCATTGAATTGTTATTATATATAATTATTATATTTATATATATTTACCATAATAATGTATGTTGTATGTCGTGTTTCTCTATGATATATTATATATATATTGAGATATATATTATTTTATCTTTTCTCTATGATATATATATATATATATATATATATATATATATATATATATATTATATTATATATATATATATTATATATATATATACATATATATATATATACTTTTTGTTATATTTATATATTAATTGAGTTTAAATAACAGTAATATAATTATATACACACATATGCCCACACACAACCATGCTTGCATACAGTTTGTATTATATTTATTATTATCATTAATCCTCTTATTTTTTCAATAAATTTGCCAATATAAAAAGTGTACAAAATAAATCTTTAGTTTATGATGTTGGTGTGTTTTTATGTTATTTATTACATCGCTTACTTGTTGCTTTATTTGTCAGGTACCACGTTCTCGTGAAATCTACGAACATGACTTTGCTCAATGACCACATAATTTCGAAGACTGGCGCTGTGTACACGATTGTTATACAATACGAAGGCAGCAACGTAGGTAGAACAGTGAAAGCGAAACATAAATCTAACTGGAAACGATAGTTGCGTGACAATTCCGCCACACTCTTTTACGCAGTACTTCTGGTCAAATTGTTCTCAGAAACCAAAATGTGTGTTTTTGGTAGCCAACAGTTCATGGATTAATTACTTTACAATCTAAGCATTGATCAAATATAAACGTATAATGAGGGTATCTTACAGGTATCTAATAGTATACGATAAGCGTGTTATATATTATGGCAGGTGATTGAGTGTAGAAGTACGAGGAAGATGTACAGAGCCGTACGCCAAAGATGAAATGTTCTGCATAAGCAAAAAAAGTTCAGTTTGATTTCCCTCGAATTGTACAAAAAATGAAATAACACTCCTCGCCGGATACCATTATCAAGTCGGACAATATTCTGTGATTGGGAAAGACGGAATTAGTTTACATTACTTTGTGAAATATCTACAATAACAGATCCGGCCGAGATTTGTGAAATGTTTTGCAGAAATTGGCAATTGCATGTCACAAAAACAAACTCCCTCTAGAACGGGCAAGGGATAGTAATTGTGGAATTGGTAGAACCAGTAGCAGAAACACTAGCACATAGTGTCAGCATAAGTATTAGTTGCAGTAGGAACGGTGTAGCGCTTAAATTTTTCCGTATTACGTTTCTGCGCATGTGCGATAAATGTAAAATCATTAATGTGCAGCGAAAGGACAATTGCATTTATGGTATACATACTACGGGTTGTTCGTTAGGATGTATATAACTTCTCAGCAAAGTTATTTGTCGCAAATTAACACGAGGCAAACAAGTGTTGAGGCATGTTTTAATAGCAAGCGTAAATCACGTGACTGTAGTGCGCCATAATCCGTGACAGTGATTTAAACAAACGTTATTGTATTGAACGACATTTTAAGCAACTCTTCACAGTAATCATCACAGGAGAGTTAACGAACAGCCCGTGGCATGAATACCAAAAAAATGCTTGGTCGTTTCGCTGCATACTGATGATATTATATTTATCGCGCATGCGCAGAAACGTCAATCGGAAAGTTTATAACAATCGGAAATGTGTAAGCGCGACAACGGCACCAGCTGCGTGTACAGCACCAGTCTCAATGACAGACCTTGTGGTTTGCTATACCTTCAGGTGGTCGTCGTGCAGCACGAAGATGTCGATCCCAACAGCGTGAACATATTCTGGCAGGTCCCACAGTACATCGTCATGACGCTAGGAGAATGCTTCTTCTCCGTAACTGGTCTATCTTTCGCCTACTCGCAGGTACGTACGTCGCCGTGAGTTTAATGATAAGCCAGTAACTGTCGTCGCCGCGTCAATGGGGACCTAGAGGGTCGATAGATGGCGCTGATACGCTACTTAGGTCGGTGGCATGTACGCGCGCGAGCGAGCTTTTTATTATTCAGTTCATCTATGAGTTCATTTAGACTCCAGTTGTTATAAATATAAGGCTTATCTACAGCGTGTGCTAATACATGCTGGATATAACGAATGAAAGCGGTGTAACCAGGTAACGGGACGCTGGCGGTTGACAGCCAGAGTTGCGAAACAGCGCCACCTGGCTGATTTGTTCTGTACGGTCCCCACTATGCACACGAACTCGATATACTTTTGTCAGATCACATGTTTACATAACCTACATAAGGATTTAGTACCGCTGTCTTCGTATATATCGTTGCTCTGAAACGAGAACGCCAATTCAATTTCGGTGGAGCCTGCTTCCGTCGTTAATTTAATGGCGAAACCAAACTCTCTGTTCCATTTTGCGTTCTTGCCAGGCTCCAACGTCGATGAAGTCGGTACTACAGGCGGCATTCCTCCTAACGACAGCCTTCGGCAACCTCATTGTCTTCATCGTCAGCATGGTCGGACGCCTGCCTAACCAGGTAAGGACTGGAAAGTGTACAGAACTCTTTCACACCGGTGGGCACTAACGCATTCTCGGCAGACATGTTTGACATTCTGATCAGTTTGGGTTTGTAGGTTACTATTGTGTTACAAACCGATGAAACGCGTGACCTTATTTGAAAGGCACTTATACCTTTTACTTTTTTAATGTACTTTTACTCAAAAAAAATCGAATTGTACTTTTACTTAGCTACAAAATAAAAGAAGTTCAGTTAACACTGGTAAAGTTACCACGTTTAGAATGGTATAACATATGCACCTTGTCACTTTAGGAATCAGGTAACGAAGCAGTTATGTGTCTTCATTCCCCTACCCTCCTAATTTTCTGGGATTGCGGGCATGGGTCAGTATCTTACTAGTGAATTGCAACGCGCGTTCGCACACTTTAGCTAAACCAACATCACACGCCATTTAAGTAATTCACACTCCCAATGTTTGATAATTGTCAAAATTGATTCACGATGGTCTCAACCAGTAAAGGAATTGGATCTATGAGTCGGGTCCATGAATGGGGTCTATGAGTGGGATTTATGAGTCGGGTCTATGAATGGGATCTATGAGACGGGTCTATGAATGGGGTCTATGAGTGGGATCTATGAGTCGGATCTATGAATGGGATCTATGAGACGGGTCTATGAATGGGGTCTATGAGTGGGATCTATAAGTCGGGTCTATGAATGGGGTCTATGAGTGGGATCTATGAGTCGGGTCTATGAATGGGGTCTATGAGTGGGATCTATGAGTCGGATCTATGAATGGGATCTATGAGACGGGTCTATGAATGGGGTCTATGAGTGGGATCTCTGAGTCGGATCTATGAATGGGATCTATGAGACGGGTCTATGAATGGGGTCTATGAGTGGGATCTATAAGTCGGGTCTATGAATGGGGTCTATGAGTGGGATCTATGAGTCGGGTCTATGCATGGGGTCTATGAGACGGGTCTATGAATGGGATCTATGAGTCGGGTCTATGAATGGGATCTATGAGTCGGGTCTATGAATGGGATCTATGAGTCGGGTCTATGAATGGGATCTATGAGTCGGGTCTATGAATGGGATCTATGAGTCGGGTCTATGAATGGGATCTATGAGTCGGGTCTATGAGTGGGGTCTATGAGTCGGGTCTATGAATGGGATCTATGAGTCGGGTCTATGAGTGGGATCTATGAGTCGGGTCTATGAATGGGGTCTATGAGTCGGGTCTATGAGTGGGATCTATGAGTCGGATCTATGAATGGGATCTATGAGACGGGTCTATGAATGGGGTCTATGAGTGGGATCTATAAGTCGGGTCTATGAATGGGGTCTATGAGACGGGTCTATGAATGGGATCTATGAGTCGGGTCTATGAATGGGATCTATGAGTCGGATCTATGAATGGGATCTATGAGACGGGTCTATGAATGGGGTCTATGAGTGGGATCTATAAGTCGGGTCTATGAATGGGGTCTATGAGTCGGGTCTATGAATGGGATCTATGAGTCGGGTCTATGAATGGGATCTATGAATGGGATCTATGAATGGGATCTATGAATGGGATCTATGAGTCGGGTCTATGAGTGGGGTCTATGAGTGGGATCTATGAGTCGGATCTATGAATGGGATCTATGAGACGGGTCTATGAATGGGGTCTATGAGTGGGATCTATAAGTCGGGTCTATGAATGGGGTCTATGAGTCGGGTCTATGAATGGGGTCTATGAGACGGGTCTATGAATGGGATCTATGAGTCGGGTCTATGAATGGGATCTATGAGTCGGGTCTATGAATGGGGTCTATGAGTCGGGTCTATGAGTGGGGTCTATGAGTCGGGTCTATGAGTGGGGTCTATGAGTGGGATCTATAAGTCGGGTCTATGAATGGGATCTATGAGTCGGGTCTATGAGTGGGATCTATAAGTCGGGTCTATGAATGGGATCTATGAGTCGGGTCTATGAATGGGGTCTATGAGACGGGTCTATGAATGGGATCTATGAGTCGGGTCTATGAATGGGATCTATGAGTCGGGTCTATGAATGGGATCTATGAGTCGGGTCTATGAATGGGGTCTATGAGTCGGGTCTATGAGTGGGATCTATGAGTCGGGTCTATGAGTGGGGTCTATGAGTGGGATCTATGAGTCGGGTCTATGAATGGGGTCTATGAGTCGGGTCTATGAGTGGGATCTATGAGTCGGGTCTATGAGTGGGGTCTATGAATGGGATCTATGAGTCGGGTCTATGAATGGGATCTATGAGTCGGGTCTATGAATGGGATCTATGAGTCGGGTCTATGAATGGGATCTATGAGTCGGGTCTATGAATGGGATCTATGAGTCGGGTCTATGAATGGGATCTATGAGTCGGGTCTATGAATGGGATCTATGAGTCGGGTCTATGAATGGGATCTATGAGTCGGGTCTATGAATGGGATCTATGAGTCGGGTCTATGAATGGGATCTATGAGTCGGGTCTATGAATGGGATCTATGAGTCGGGTCTATGAATGGGATCTATGAGTCGGGTCTATGAATGGGATCTATGAGTCGGGTCTATGAATGGGATATATGAGTCGGGCCTATGCGCGGGGTCTATGAGTCGGGTCTATGAATCGGATCTATGAGTCGGGTCTATGAAAGGGATCTATGAGTCGGGCCTATGCGCGAGGTCTATGAGTCGGGTCTATGAATGGGGTCTATGAGTCGGGTCTATGAGTGGGATCTATGAGTGGGGTCTATGAATGGGATCTATGAGTCGGGCCTATGCGCGGGGTCTATGAGTCGGGTCTATGAATGGGGTCTATGAGTCGGGTCTATGAGTGGGATCTATGAGTGGGGTCTATGAATGGGATCTATGAGTCGGGCCTATGCGCGGGGTCTATGAGTCGGGTCTATGAATGGGGTCTATGAGTCGGGTCTATGAGTGGGATCTATGAGTCGGGTCTATGAATGGGATCTATGAGTCGGGCCTATGAGTGGGGTCTACGAGTCGGGTCTATGAATGGGATCTACTAGTCGGGCCTATGAATGGGGTCTATGAGTCGGGTCTATGAATGGGGTCTATGCGCGGGGTCTATATAGAATCTTCTGTTCTGTTGCAGACGGCCGAGTTCCTTCTGTTTGCCGGCCTGATGTATGTCACCCTCGTCATCTACGTCCTCATGTCGTTGTCCTACAAGTACAAAGAGGAGGGCCAAATTGTGGTCGACGATGACTACGACGACGACGCGAAGCCGGGGAACGTGGACAGCGTGAAGACCATGGACGGGACAGGCGAGAAGCCCCTCAGGAATGGCACGTCCAACGACAGCGCCGGGAAGACCGCGGGTGCCGATGGAACGTACGAGAACGTGGAACTACGAGCCGCGCCGACCGACGAAGTGCAAAACGACGACGGCAAAGTGAATGCGGCGTTCGACACTGGTGTTGAGTCGTCAAAACTGTGACCGTCGAAGTTGTGGGGATGCAGCCAAAGGAATAAGTCAAGAGATTGATGAAGTTGGAATGTCTGACTTGATCAATGTGGGATGGTGTGTCATAGACTGTTGCTTCGAAGGTGATATATTCACTGATAAGAGAAGTTGAGAAGTAAATACACAACGTATAATGACTTCACACATTACACGGTAAAATGTAAACGTTAAAACATGTAAAGTTAACTGTTTATATTTCAGTCATCGGATAGGACAACCTACAGGATGCTAACATTCCTGGAGGGAACTGCCTTCATGTTACCGGTCCACGTTCACACGGTTAGTCTGGTGTGAACTTAGACACACCATTGACAGAAATTTTGGCAAACACTGTGGATCTAAAATCAGAAAAGGTCAGAGTTATGATGGAGGTATGTCGAAGATAACTGACATCTGCTGATTACATGCATGTGTACGTGGAGAGCAGCACTAAACACGCTCCATCATGAGGCACTAGGCAATTTAGTAGGATCTTTGTTCGCTAGATGGTGACACTGTTGTGCACATCTCGATTTGCAGCCATCACATTTAAGAACGTGGTGATTGCATAGACATATACCATAAGTATATAGCGTCCTTGCTTTTAGATGAATTTCACCATAACAGAACAGTCGCTATAAATATTCCTGTTTTCATTCCTGCATTTATATGGTTACGAGAGAAGTATTTGCATGAGCAAGAAATGTACAAACCACAGTTTACAATGGATTAACGGTGGCAGTCAGCGCTCGTTTATTGTTTGTATCGTAAATTGTCACAGTAATTCAATTAAGTATATTTGTAACTATGTAGCATAGCATTAATGGAAATAAAATACACAATGACGTAGTAAGTATTTGGTATACGAAATTTGTGCCCATCACGTAGTACATATATATTCTTTTCCGACGACATCTTTACTATATTAAAAGTCCTAAACCTTCCCTATCTGATTCACGGCCCAAACTCTTTATAAATACTTGATTTTAATCACAACCATTGCACACATTTCTCCACAATTTATGTACACAGAATAGCCGTAGGCAGTCGTATTTCGTTATAAATGCGTTTCAGTTTTATTCGCATAGTAGTTGTGGTGCCATCTAGCGAACATCGCGTGAGTTATTGAGAGCAAGCATGTCATTGATGTAAACGTTTATAAATAATTTTGTTAACCCTCTTGTACAGCCTGTAGGAAAGTGCGAATATACATGATAATCTCCCCAACCCGAATCGTCCTCAGTAAAGAGGTAGTTGGCTTAGGTTTTATTCTAGGCCAAAGAAGAAGAATATTATGATCCCACCGATGGTGAGGTCTTGATTCTATTTATAGATATCCAGTGTGTGGTAATAGTCAAAGGTAAAAGACAAAACACGAGGAGGTAAAATGATGCAACACAGAAGGCGCAAGAATGGAATGAAACATTTAAAATCGGTTATCAGGTTTCAATAGTGTTCGTGAAGAATTCAGGATCACCATTGGAAGTGACTTCCAGAACAAAGTTTACGTGTGTGTGTTGTGTGTGTGTGTGTGTGTGTGTGTGTGTGTGTGTGTGTGCGCGTGTGGTGTGTCGTGTGCGCGTGTGCGTGTGCGCGTGTGCGTGCGTGTGCGTGCGTGTGCGTGTGCGTGTGCGCGTGTGCGTGTGCGTGTGCGTGCGTGCGCGTGGCGTGTGCGTGCGTGGCGTGGGGGGCGTGTGCGTGTGCGTGTGCGTGTGCGTGCGTGTGCGCGTGTGCGTGTGCGTGCGTGTGTGCATGTGAAGTGCGTGCGTGCGTGCGGGTGTGTGTTCGTGTGAGTGCGCGTGTGCGTATCCGTGAGTGCATGCATGCAAGGGTGTGTGTTTGATGAAACGTGGCTTTTTTGGTGATATGTACAAACATTAATACATACATTCGTGATCAAGTTGGAATAATAATAAAATAAAATTGTATACACAACTAGAAATTCGTTGTCGGCCTTTATTAAAAACAGTTATTCTTTTGTTCACCAGAAGGTACGGCGAGTTGACTGTACCCATGTTATCAGGTAACAAGACCTGTGATAATCTGAAGAAAATACAAGAGTAAGTTAATGAAGTTGAAGGCGAATGACCCGATTAATGAGTCCATCCGCTGATAAGAAGAAAATGTGGGGACAACGACAGATCCAGAAATGAAAGACGAAGGATAAGAAGAAGACACAGTTCAGTGTTTACTGTCCTTATGTCGAATGACTAACGGAACTGACACAGCGAGTACTAACGCATCATGACGTAGCGTCCTCCGTTAGATATCGTCGAAACGTGTAAAAACAAGCACGTAGAAAGCCAAAGCCAGCAAGTGGACGAACCTGGGTCGTGCCGTCTGGTCGCTACACCGTGTGGCGTGTACGACAGCCTCCGACGGTGGTGAAGACTCATTCGGCCAGTCTTCCTGGCCAGTCTTACTCACTCGGCAAATGACATCGACCCATACTGGGCGAATCAGAAAACCACACATATGAAACCAGACGTCTCGCCACAAATGCCAGTCAAGCTACATAATATACCAGCGACGACAACAATATCTCTCGAGATAACCGCTGGTCAGCAATCTCATAACAATTCGATGTAAAAACAAAATCATAGAGCCGTACGATAATTACATGTTGAATACAAATCAAAATTAAACACACAATTATCTAGTAGGCCAACTATGGGATTGCATGTTTAAATAACTGTTATTTTGCTCCTCGAAAAGATAATCGATTCCTTGCATACCGCGTTGATTTAATTTAATGTTTCTTTCGAAAACAAACCATTTAAACCTGCGAGATAATCCAATATCGAACACAACAGTACACACGGGATTATGTGAGCGCGTGCGAATTTAATACTCGATGCACGTGTGTGAACTTCGAGAAATGATAAATCACTCAAACTCTCCGTACCTATTAATTAATGGCGCAGTTAAAGGTCATAAAACTAATACGCAGATAGACCGCCGTTCATCGTTCTCAGGCGTAATCGGCATTTTTACAACTTAAGTGTTCATTTTGTGACGTATCAACGTTTGGCGGATTGATATCAGAGCCCACGAATTGGTTTTTCACTCTCCAGCATTGCGAATTATAGAGGAATAATTATTCCGCAAAACAGATAATAATTACTGCATCCACTTAATAGCTGGTCGGCGTTATCGCATGTTCATTCGTCTGTAGTCGCAGGATTACAACTGCGCGCATAGGACAGCGAGCATAGGACAGCGCACGCACGCACGCACGCACATACGCTCTGACACACACAATACAAGCACACGTATACACACCCGCATGTATACACACGAATATTCCAAAAGCAAACATACATACATACATACATACATACATACATACGTACATACATACATACATACATACATACATACATACATACATACATACATACATACATACATACATACATACATACATACAACACACAGACACAC
>JAODUO010001291.1:112500-115000 GCA_025642075.2 Ridgeia piscesae
ACATCCACCACTGTCTATAGTAGGTACACATTTATACAGCTGAGTGAACTGGAGCAATTTAAAGTAAACAATACTTGCCCAAGGTTTAACACCGGAATTATAGCATTCGAACCCAGGTCTTCTTAGTCGAGAGCTCTACAACGTGAACTATGACCATTCCTGGACGATTGCGATTTATGCAATTCGTTTAACGAAATCAATAATAGTTGTAACGATGAACATAATTCTTACTTGCTGTCAACATACTTTGTTTTTATGCAAATTTCGAAATGAGAAAACGCGCGAGAACCGCCGAGCCGCGACTGCGCACGAAACACAGCACCATAAATATCGGTTATTGTTTTCACTGCGCAATACAGACTAATCCCACATTGCCGGCAACTTGCGATATGGGCGCGGATTGCTCATAGAACCGCGCATTTCCTACGCGTGCGAGATAACACGTTACGTTAATGTCGCATAAACGTGATCAAATTGGATGCAGGTGACCGAGTTTCAATGTATTTTGCGTTTCATAGTCTGCCATTTTCCACGGGGCGTTCCCTGGGGACTAACGTCAACCATAGGCAGAGATACAGTGATATTCAAAGCTGTAGTCGGGAAAAGGCCCTTAATCAAAATTGTCAACATTTCCAATTTACCAGCTCGCATTTAAAATCTTTCAATGTATGCTCCTGTAAAATGCAGTTACACTTGCATGGGTCATCTGCGTCGGAATATGGTATACTCAAGGATTTAGGCTCTCAGAAAACACCAAACTGCACCCCATGAGAAGTCTTTAAAGCACCTCCAAACACACCCCACCATGTGTGGTGTGTGGTATTAACTCTTCGGTAACCAGCTTTGCTCAGCGAATGCATCCTCGCGCGTAAGTGGTCGGTGTGACTGATTACGTAAGTACCTGCCATTTTGTATCCGTGGCACATCCATTTCAAAATCTCCTCTTTCAACCTCAGCCAATGAAGTCGCTCCTGAGCTTGCGGTAGGCTTCCGGGCGTATGATACAATATTTTGAGTGAATTCAGCCACACGCCGCTCGCGTTAACTGCAATGTTTAGTATGCGAATGGGTCATTATATTCGAATTCACACCAGTCGTGTATCGTATCCGATTGGGACGAATATTTGCTCTGTTCCCACGGCTGACGAAATAGCGACTGGCGAAGTCAACTGCTATAATGTTACAGTTCTACCCCGCTCACTTCCACGGTTTGCGGAGACGATCAGCCACGGGTACTGTAGCGCAGCGCAACGACCCCTGGCTCGCGACGATGTTGTTTACCGCGGAACCCATTTGACAGACCGTATCCTCTAAAGCTCGCGCAGTTTACGACGCATTTATTCCAGTAATAACACTACAAAGTGTCGTACAGAAACGCTGTCCCGCTAAGCGTTCTGTCGCTGATTCACCAAGTGATGTATCTGTCGCGTTCGCCGGACCTGTAGAGCCACTAACAAAACAACGACAGATCAAGGGCCAGTGCCTAAACACGCGGCCGAGACGACAAACCGCTGATTTGAAATTTATGTCTAATCGTTAGCCGAACGTTATCCTTCGTTCCGTGCGCGCGTCTGCAGATTAGCCGGCGGCGTGAGAGGAATTAGGGACGCGGGCGACGTCAGTAAATGTGGTCAGCAGGTCGTTCTGTAATTATTCATAACATCACGAGTCTGGCCAGTGGTGTAGAGACACAGTGCCGTGGAAAGACCGGCATAGCGCGGCTTCAATGGGTCGTCGGTAATGAAGACTTGTCTATCGCGAGGCGGGCGTAGCACAACGACGACTGTCGGGGTAACGAAGCTAGTTGGCTGAATCGTGTAGCAGCAACGGTGTCGGAATATACGTAATCGCCATTATCTATACCCACTGATACGTCGACGACGACGAGGAATCCGCCAATTCACGGGCTCACGTGTCGGTGACGCAAGCAGCGTGCGTAGATGTACGTCACGAGTGAAAGATGACGGTTTTGTTAGCTAGGTACTTTCACAATGTGAACTGATACGAACTCTATGTAATAGGTCATCGATTCAAAGTTTGAGTAATTCTATTTTAGCTGCTATAAAGAACATATCACGACGCTAGTTGTCCTACTCTTGTTGCAGTATCGGTGTCGGAATAGTCGTAACCGTCATTATCTATACCCATTCATACGTCGACGATGACGATGTATCTACCAATTCACGGGCTCTAGTGTCGGTGACGCAAGCAGCGTGCACATATGTACGTCACAAGTGAAGGATGACTCTTTTGTTAGCTAGGTACTTATACAATGTCAACTGATGCGAACTCTGTTTAATGGATTATGGATTGAAACGTTGAACCATTCACTTATTACAGTTGCAAAGAATACATTGGGAAGTTAGTTGTCAACTCTATGCTATCAACATCGATGTCAATGTAGTCATAGTCTTCATTATCTATGCCATTGATATGTCAATGATGACAAGGAATCTACCAATTCACGTGCGTGTATATACGCCATAAGCGAAGGATGACT
>JAODUO010001292.1:0-52500 GCA_025642075.2 Ridgeia piscesae
TATCTATACGGTGGGCCTATGCTATAGTAGGACTATGCTATACGGTAGGACTATGCTATACGGTAGGCCTATGCTATACGTAGGACTATGCTATACGGTAGGACTATGCTATACGGTAGGCCTATGCTATACGGTAGGCCTATGCTATACGGTAGGCCTATGCTATACGGTAGGCATATACTATACGGTAGGCCTATGCTATACAGTAGGCCTATGCTATACGGTAGGCCTATGCTATACGGCAGGCCTATGCTTATACGGTAGGCCTATGTTATACGGTAGGCCAATGCTATACGGTAGGCCTATGCTATACGGTAGGCCTATGTTATACGGTAGGCCAATGCTATACGGTAGGCCTATGCTATACGGTATGCCTATGCTATACCGTAGGCATATGCTATAAGGTAGGCCTATGCTATTCGGTAGGCCTATGCTATACGGTAGGCCTGTGCTATACGGTAGGCCTGTGCTGTACGGTAGGCCTATGCTATACCGTAGGCATATGCTATACGGTAGGCCTATGCTATTCGGTAGGCCTATGCTATACGGTAGGCCTGTGCTATACGGTAGGCCTGTGCTGCACGGTCTTTCTAAAGGCGTTCCGCGTGCTATGGCAGGATACTTAGGTCTGGGGAACAGTGGCGCCACACTGTGGCTTGCTAGGACAAAGCCGTTGACTGACTAGTGTCATTCACATTTCTCGACGTGCGCCGTTGGAACAGATAAGGAGACAGGACCAAGACGTGTTGAATGTCGTCGTTTCGTTCTATGTTTGTGACATATTTACACGGTTAAGAAAAAAATCAGAAGACTTTTTAATATTGTCTATTGACAATGCAACATACCGTTTTACAAAACCGGTCTCAAAACCAGTTCAAAATAGCGCGTCAACGGTACCGGTACACGGCGTGCACACACCTCTAAACACTAACGCACACATAATTGTTTAGCACGCGTGGTACTTAAGGCACACCCCCGTCTCTCACAGTCACTACTTCAGCAGTTGTATTGGCTTTCGTGCAATTATATATCGAGATTAGTTTAACTTGGCTACTGTCGCTCGTTTGCTACCCATCGAACAGTCGCAACGAGATGCTGGGGCTGCCAAAGCCATGGTTACCCAGACGCCGTCAGGTGGCAGCACATTGTAGCCCCTCGCATCTCTCTCTCTCCTCGGCGAAGTTTCACAGCCGACCGAAATTCGCGAGACAATTAAAGTTACCGCGGCGGGGGGGGGGTGGAACTTAACCAACTCCGTGACTCTTTCCGTTGTGTCGCTGACCGACACTTGCCGAGCCACGGCCAGCTGAATCTATCACCAGCTTCACTGACACTGAGATCGCAATAGTGGGGCCAAGGAGAACAGAGCCATGGGTCCGGATAAGAAGCCACCACTCGCTCAGAGTAAGTGCATTGTCAAATTTGTGAAAATCAGCAAGCAACCGTTATTCCGTTATCGAAGAAACATCCACCAGTTACATGACAGTAGATCTATTGCGTTTACTCCAATTGTATATAATATAATATATAACATATATATATATATATATATATATATATATATATATATGTATATATGTATATTTGTATGTATGTAAGTATGTAAGTATGTATGTATGTATGTATGTATCTATGTATGTATGTATATATATATTTGTATGTATGTATGTATGTATGTATGTATGTATGTATGTATGTATGTATGTATGTATGTATGTATCTATATATGTATCTATGTATGTATCTATGTATATACACATATATATATATATATATATATATATATATATGTATAAATATATATATATACATATATATATGTATAATATATATAATATATATATATATACATATATATATGTATAAATATATATATATATATATATATATATATATATATATATATATATATATATATAACATATATAAGCTAAATGCTGCATAGGGAGACCAGTGCATATACGACCGCCTACAGGAGACCGGTCTAGACCGGCCGTAAATTTTTATGTAACTGATTTTTTAATTATGTCTAATTGAAACATTGTCTGTAAAACAATACTATAATATTGTTATAGTATTTTAATATCATTCTTCCCCCGGACCATCCCCGAATGGAACAGCCTGCCCCAGGAAATAGTGGCAGCCAAGTCCCTGGACTGTTTCAAGTCCAGGCTTGCTGCCCACCTGTAACCAGACAGACCACCCCTCCCCTTCCCCTCCCTCTTATTTCTTATGTCTACTACCCCCCATCTACTATGCCACACACCCTTTCACTACATTTCAGAAGTGTCTACTGCAACCTCCACAAATCAGCATAATCATCAAAACATTGATGTTGGCTGATTAATAGAAGAAGAAGAAGAAGAATAAATAACATATATACACAAAAATCTGTCTCCTTAAAACCTATATGCTTAGATGCCGCGTACGGTAGATTTTAAGGAGACCGGATAACTGGTCTCCAGTACGCTGGGTTAGGGTTAGGATTAGGTTAGGTATATATAAATATATATATATATATATATATATATATATATATATAATATATAAAACCAGTTGACAAAAATATGAAAGTATACTTTGGTGACAAAAAGTCTAAATCGTCAAACATCATCGAGCTATGTTTATGCGGTTTTTTCTCGACATCAAGTTCGCTGACATACGACTCATTTTCTTAGAAGACGTCGCACACTCACACATTCATTGAATGAATCCAACTGAAAAGTTGCAATAATAAATTAACTCTTATTCTTATTTTATTGCCAAACTGGAAATGTGTTTTCTTCCGGCAGTCCGCGAGAACGCAGTCTGTGACGTGAGCTGTGGACGCGCTCGTTGGGCTGTGGAGACAATGTCTACACAGTCGCGTCGTCCACGCCGCTAGATTTCATGGCGTTATATATCTCAACCATTTTGTCTTCTTCTTCTCTCGGATAGTGTGGAAGTCCCGAATCTGTCAACAGTGCACGTGACAGTCGTTTGAAGCAGGAACTACGACAGTCTCGATTACCCAGGCGACGTGACGAAGTAAGCACATTTCACAGGGAAAATATTTGCGTTTTCACATTTCATAATAAAAAATACAATTTCGAAATCCCTGTGACCCTGTGACCATGTATGTGACCGACGTCAGTGACGCAGACGTGTGGCGGGCAGAACTACGGAACTACTGTTAAGATAATCTCAGAATATATTATCTTCCTTTGCGGTTTATTGGTATAGATATAATTTATGAGCGGAAATCGGCGAAGACTTCGATATTTGTAGTCATAAATCGTCAATTTAAGAAGAAAGTGATATAATCAAACGCGGTTGACAAGGAAATAAATGTTAATTCACGCCTGACGCTGTTGCATCTGATCACGAATCATAGGTA
The DNA here is from genome assembly GCA_025642075.2 of Ridgeia piscesae. Lineage (NCBI taxonomy): Eukaryota > Metazoa > Annelida > Polychaeta > Sabellida > Siboglinidae > Ridgeia > Ridgeia piscesae. Next base: position 3,377 of record JAODUO010001292.1, read on the forward strand.
TAAAAAGAACTTTGACGTCTCACCAGGAAATAACTTTGTGAATCACGAAAATACCTGCAACCTTTTATCTCAGGAATTCCCCGTTTTCTGACGAACTTCAACCTCAGGCACGCATGAACGCCCGCACGCACCGGCGCGCGCGCTCACATATACACATACACGGTGCCATCCCTTTCATGCAATCGCCAGTGTGCGAGCCGAGGCCGCTATCATAATACACAATTGACGCTGGCAGCGCGCGTGGAATGCGAGAGACCGCCACGCGCACGTCAATCATTAATCAACCGTCTAATTGAACGGCGCACGCGCAGCGCGAGTCCGTCGTGGAACGGACGCGCGCGCGGCGAACGAAGTCGTCTGCGGCGCCAGTGCAGAGAGACGAGCGAGCGGGCGGGCGCTCGTACTACAGAAGAGGTACAATCGATGGTCAACTGGAGCGCGCCGGTGTATCGCCATGCCACAGTCGGGAGAGGTTGGTCGAGCAGCCCGGCAGCCGACTGAAACGTAAAAAGTTTCGCTCCCCGCACGTCCCGGAAAGGGCGGGAAAACCTGTAGTAAGTAGAAGCGATTCGGCGACGACGACAAGATGAGCTCGCGACAGACATGCAGCAAGGGATGACGGAAACGCGACGAGAAAATCCGTCGATTCACGCGTGACGTCCGTTCGTCCGTCCGTTCGTTGGTTGCAGACAACCGGATCGGTCGCGTGCGTTGACGCTGCGACCGAATCTGGGGGCGCGGTGGAAGCAAGACGCGCCTCAGCCATTTCCTGGCGACGAAAGACTCGACCAGGACGACACCGCGTCTGTACGACGGGAAACGCCGCTTCGGTTTGTCCCGTGTTGTGTGCTCCAGAGAATATAGATATCATTATTAGTATATTACATAACACGTTTAGGGCAGTCGGCGACAGCTGACTCGCCAGGTTGGATTAACGTGTAACCAGGCGACTGACAGCGACGAGTTTAAGCCCCGATGCGGAGGCGTTTAACCCGCAAGCCCCTAGCGTCATCTCAGCCCCAGGGTGAGACGAATCTCGCTTGCCGACTCACCTATATCACCCCGCCCGTACCGCTGACGTCATCACCGGGTGGCAGGCGACGGGTTGTGGCCGATGAATGAGGACTATGTCCTTTGGATGTCTCGCGGGATCACCAGCGTTGTCGCGTTCTTCACCCCGTCCGTCTCAGCCCTGTCGTCGCGTCGTCGCTGCCCCAGGAATCCACCCCATTCGGCCTGCCGTCAGCGTGGGTGACGTCCTCGGCGTCTGCGTCGCTTTACTCCTCCTTGTCGGCCATCTTGGATTAAGTCTCGCTGCCGTGGCGAACGGCATCGGCCCTGTGTTTGCGTCCGGTCGCCAGCGTCCGACATCCGGGTCCCAGTCGCTCACGGAATACTTCCTCGATCTGCTGAACGTCTCGGCGCCGACAGTCGCGCGCTGCCCTCTACTGAACCAGCGTCTCGCGCGCCAGATCTGCGCGCTTCCGGCCAATTGGAAGCGGCGCGCGCGCACGCAGATGATGCGCTCGCTGCGCTTCCGGTTTTGCGATAGTTTTCTCGTCTTCCACGCCGTCGCGCCCTCGTGCTCCGACATCGAGGAGTTGTCTGAGGCGGACTGTGTCCGTTGCTTCGACGTACTTGAGCGTCGGGACCTGGAGGCGTATGCTATGCACTGTCAGTTCGAGGACGCGCTGTCTCGCTTCGACTGTCGCTCGGAGTATTCGCGTCACTGGACGTGTCCGCACTGCAAGGTGAGTCGTAATCCACAGGTAGTGCAACGTGTCTGACATGTTCTGCTTTTGTGGTTTATATGTGACTTAGTTGTTTGCAGCATCCACATTGTAAATGGCAGCGAACGAATGCGACGTTTACACTTTGCACAGGTCATAGCAAAGTTGCAGAAGTTGCGCTGTACTTTTTCCTATTAATTATGTCTAGTAACTGACACCACAGCACAGAAATCGTTGCCTAAGTTGAGGTTCAGGTAGGTGAGACTGGTGTATCTGCAGTTTCTTTGTGAAAACTTCATTTGTCGTAATTATCATAATTTATGGATGTCGAGAATTACTGGCCAGCGAGTCCCAGTGACCAAGTCTTGCACAAACTTACCAGAAACTTACACTAGTTTTATTTTGCTTAATTTTTCATAACACACTTGGTGTCAAGTTGAAAAGGATCAGACAATTCCCATATTGCACCCAATCTCCCAGTCTTCCCGGTTGACCCACAGTTTGAGGGAAGTTTCCCTGTCTCCTTTTTCTACTCCCTCCGGGGACACCTGTTCCCATACCCCCTTCCCCTTTGAGGTTTTCCCCAGAAAGATCAGACTGTCTGTTACGGCCTGAAGCAGCAACAGACAAATATAGACGACCTCTCAAGTGTTGTGAAAGTAGAAACTCTTACTGTTTTTGTTATAAACTCACGCTATAAAACACATGTCAGAAGTTTGCTCACACAATAATGTTACGAGTAGCATAATACTTAAACCCTCCAATAGGTGGCGTGGAACTACGGATTTGGGGAGATCCAAAATGACCACCAAAGTGACCGCTAGTAACATTGGTCACACTGCCCGTCCAGACAAGCCAGGGCTGTTGCCCTGTAAAACTATCCCTGTCTCATCCACTATGTGAAATGCATGATTTATCGCTAGCAATTGACTTTGACAGTCGCGAGTGTGTCAGACGTGAGAACAGTACAAATGCCAGCCCTAAAATGTAGACTCCTCCACAATTTCTGGTAATCCCAGTATACCGAGTGACCCATTTGCCCAATTGTCCGAGCAGCTGAATGATTTTGTACATTCAAATATCTGCTTCTACATCTCAAACATTGCACGTAACAACAGCAGCTTGTGGCTGAAATCACTCAAAATTATCACATGACTGGAGTACAACCACGCTCAGGGACTGGTTGGTGGTTTTATTGGCTGAGCTTAGATTCAGAGTCCTGCAAAAGGATCAGCCAGGAGTACTGTTGCAGTGCCCCCTGGTGTGTGATGTTGACACTATATGTCCCTAGTGCATATATTAACCATATTATTATTAATATTCCTACTGTTATTTTTTATAGCAGTGTCATATGTATCTTGCACAAGTCTAGACAGGTGCATATTAGTGTCAATGTGTTGTAGGTTTCACTCAGTAGGGGGTAATACAGTTGTACTGTACAATGTTCTGAAGACACCATCTCCAGTGTATGTAAATGTCTTTCAATTACCCACAGTCTTTGAGGCAGTGAATTGTTCAGTATATACTTTTGATGCGTTTTTGAGTTTGAAAGGGTCTGGGGGTTCATCAGCATTCTTCTGACCATAAATAAACCCATTTTTTGCATGTTATAACCAATTTCGTTCCTTACTGATCTTGTGTCCTGAAGACATCAGCACATGTCATCAAACACTTGTACTGATGTCACTGAAATAGTTTCCACTGTGATAAACAATTGCTTTTCTATAGTGATGTAGATATTAACATTTAACAACTGATTCTGTTTAATGGTGAATTTGTATCTGCTGTCATCTTAGTGGATTGGTCCGTAGATGTTAGAATTTGGGAAGAAGTACTTACACAGAGTCAGTGCCTTCCCACAACTGGGAATGGTAAAGTTGGCTGGGTAGGGGAGGTGGGAAGCGAGAAGGATTCTTTCCTAGGTGCAGGAATTTTGATGAGCCAATTACGGCTGTAATGAGTGATGTAAAATGGGAACTTGGGATAAAGTAGGAACTGGGATGCTCCACTCAGGCTCCGACCTAGACGACATGGGAAGGTTTTCCTGGAACAGAACTGACCCCAGATTCCTAAGGCCATAATATTATATTGATAGTGTTTTTGGGCCACATAACCATAAGTTGGAAATACTAGCAAAAATTCCCAAACTCAGGAAGGGATAATTCATATGCAAAAGTATATATATTGTAATAAGATGTTTTCCTGATTGGGCATAGATCGATGAAAAGTAATAAGGTGACCAAGTGATTGGTTTGATATTATTTTCAGTGTTGTGTCCATCTTGACCTGGGGTTGGGTTTTGAACTGGACATTAATGATTTGGCAAAACAATTTGGCTAAAAGGTTTGACTAAATAAAATTGATGACGTCTTGTGAAACTGGTGAATGAAAAGATATTAATGTGAGTGCCTTGGTTTGTTTGATAAACCTAATGGTGTCTGACACTGACCACTGTTGGTCATTCCGAGTCCAGTCAAAGGTTCAGGTTTCCAGGAAATATACTGGTGTGTTGTGTGTGAGACGGCTCCTGGAGTCAAATTAGGATTCCTGGCATTGTCACGGAAATAAATGAAACGGCAATCTGTATATAATACAATTAATGACGTCCCATTTGATGACTGCCAGAGTCAGGGCCTGGTCACAAGATCACACTAATGCTGTGTCTCTGTCTCTGTCTCTGTCTCTGTCTCTGTCTCTGTCTCTGTCTCTGTCTCTGTCTCTGTCTCTGTCTCTGTCTCTGTCTCTGTCTCTCTCTGTCTCTGTCTCTGTCTCTGTCTCTGTCTCTGTCTCTGTCTCTGTCTCTGTCTCTGTCTCTGTCTCTGTCTCTGTCTCTGTCTCTGTCTCTGTCTCTGTCTCTGTCTCTGTCTCTGTCTCTGTCACTGTCTCTGTCTCTGTCTCTGACTGACTCTGTCTCTGTCTCAGACTGACTCTGTATCTGTCTCTGTCTCTGTCTCTGTCTCTGTCTCTGTCTCTGTCTCTGTCTCTGTCTCTGTCTCTGTCTCTGTCTCTGTCTCTGTCTCTGTCTCTGTCTCTGTCTCTGTCTCTGTCTCTGTCTCTGTCTCTGACTGACTCTGTCTCTGTCTCTGTCTCTGTCTCTGTCTCTGTCTCTGTCTCTGTCTCTGTCTCTGTCTCTGTCTCTGTCTCTGTCTCTGCCTGTCTCTGTCTCTGTCTCTGCTGCTCTGTCTCTGTCTCTGCTCTCTGTTCTGCTGTCTCTGTCTCTGTCTCTGTCTCTGTCTCTGTCTCTGTCTCTGTCTCTGTCTCTGTCTCTGTCTCTGTCTCTGTCTCTGTCTCTGTCTCTGTCTCTGTCTCTCTGTCTCTGTCTCTGTCTCTGTCTCTGTCTCTGTCTCTGTCTCTGTCTCTGTCTCTGACTGCTCTGTCTCTGTCTCTGTCTCACTGTCTCTGTCTCTGTCTCTGTCTCTGTCTCTGTCTCTGTCTCTCTGTCTCTGTCTCTGTCTCTGTCTCTGTCTCTGTCTCTGTCTCTGTCTCTGTCTCTGTCTCTGTCTCTGTCTCTGTCTCTGTCTCTGACTGACTCTGTCTCTGTCTCTGTCTCTGTCTCTGTCTCTGTCTCTGTCTCTGTCTCTGTCTCTGTCTCTGTCTCTGTCTCTGTCTCTGTCTCTGTCTCTGTCTCTGTCTCTGTCTCTTCTCTGTCTCTGTCTCTGTCTCTGTCTCTGTCTCTGTCTCTGTCTCTGTCTCTGTCTCTGTCTCTGTCTCTGTCTCTGTCTCTGTCTCTGTCTCTGTCTCTGTCTCTGTCTCTGTCTCTGTCTCTGTCTCTGACTCTCTGTCTCTGTCTCCTGCTCTGTCTCTGTCTCTGTCTCTGTCTCTGTCTCTGTCTGTCTCTGTCTCTGTCTCTGTCTCTGTCTCTGTCTCTGTCTCTGTCTCTGTCTCTGTCTCTGTCTCTGTCTCTGTCTCTGTCTCTGTCTCTGTCTCTGTCTCTGTCTCTGTCTCGTCTGTCTCTGTCTCTGTCTCTGTCTCTGTCTCTGTCTCTGTCTCTGTCTCTGTCTCTGTCTCTGTCTCTGCTTCTCTGTCTCTGTCTCTGTCTCTGTCTCTGTCTCTGTCTCTGTCTCTGTCTCTCTGTCTGCTCTGTCTCTGTCTCGTCCTGTCCTGTCTCTGTCTCTGTCTCTGTCTCTGCTCTCTCTCTGTCTCCTCTGTCTCTGTCTCTGTCTCTCTCCCTGTCTCTGCTCTCTGTCTCTGTCTCTGTCTCTGTCTCTGTCTCTCCTGTCTCTGTCTCTGTCTCTGTCTCTGTCTCTGTCTCTGTCTCTGTCTCTGTCTCTGTCTCTGTCTCTGTCTCTGTCTCTGTCTCTGTCTCTGTCCTCTCTGTCTCTGTCTCTGTCTCTGTCTCTGTCTCGTCTCTCTCTCTCGTCTCCTGCTCGTCTCTTCTCTGTCTCTGCTCTGCTCTCTTCTCTGTCCTGTCTCTGTCTCTGTCTCTGCTCTCTCTCTCGTCTCGTCCTGTCTCTGTCTCTGTCTCTGCTGCTTGTCTCTGTCTCTGTCCCTCTGTTCTCTCTGTCTCTGCTCTGTCTCCCTCGTCCGGCTCTGTTCTGCTCTGTCCTCTCTGTCCTGTCTCATTGCTCTGTCTTACTGTCCAAATATTCCTGCTCTTCCCTGTACTTATGTACACAGGAGATGTGATATTGCTCTGTAACTTAGTGCTACACAGAGATGTGATATTGCTCTGTAACTTATGTACACAGGAGTGATGATATTGCTCTGTAACTTAGTGTACACAGGAATATGATTTGCTCTGTAACTTATGTACACAGGAGATTGATATTGCTCTGTAACTTAGGCTACACAAGGATGTGATATTGCTCTGTAACTTAGGTACACAGGAGATGATGAATTGCTCTGTAACTTGGTACACATGAATGATGATTTGCTCTGTAACTTAGTGTACACAGGAGATGATGATATTGCTCTGTAACTTAGTGTACACAGGAGATGATGATATTGCTCTGTAACTTAGTGTACACAGGAGATGATGATATTGCTCTGTAACTTAGTGTACACAGGAGATAATGATATTGCTCTGTAACTTAGTGTACACAGGAGATGATGATATTGCTCTGTAACTTAGGCTACACAAGAGATGATGATATTGTCTCTGTAACTTAGTGTACACAGGAGATGATGATATTGCTCTGTAACTTAGTGTACACAGGAGATGATGATATTGCTCTGTAACTTAGTGTACACAGGAGATGATGATATTGCTCTGTAACTTAGTGTACACAGGAGATGATGATATTGCTCTGTAACTTAGTGTACACAGGAGATGATGATATTGCTCTGTAACTTAGTGTACACAGGAGATGATGATATTGCTCTGTAACTTAGTGTACACAGGAGATGATGATATTGCTCTGTAACTTAGTGTACACAGGAGATGATGATATTGCTCTGTAACTTAGTGTACACAGGAGATGGTGATATTGCTCTGTAACTTAGTGTACACAGGAGATGATGATATTGCTCTGTAACTTAGTGTACACAGGAGATGATGATATTGCTCTGTAACTTAGTGTACACAGGAGATGATGATATTGCTCTGTAACTTAGTGTACACAGGAGATGATGATATTGCTCTGTAACTTAGTGTACACAGGAGATGATGATATTGCTCTGTAACTTAGTGTACACAGGAGATGATGATATTGCTCTGTAACTTAGTGTACACAGGAGATGATGATATTGCTCTGTAACTTAGTGTACACAGGAGATGATGATATTGCTCTGTAACTTAGTGTACACAGGAGATGATGATATTGCTCTGTAACTTAGTGTACACAGGAGATGATGATATTGCTCTGTAACTTAGTGTACACAGGAGATGATGATATTGCTCTGTAACTTAGTGTACACAGGAGATGATGATATTGCTCTGTAACTTAATGTACACAGGAGATGATGATATTGCTCTGTAACTTAGTGTACACAGGAGATGATGATATTGCTCTGTAACTTAGTGTACACAGGAGATGATGATATTGCTCTGTAACTTAGTGTACACAGGAGATGATGATATTGCTCTGTAACTTAGTGTACACAGGAGATGATGATATTGCTCTGTAACTTAGTGTACACAGGAGATGATGATATTGCTCTGTAACTTAGTGTACACAGGAGATGATGATATTGCTCTGTAACTTAATGTACACAGGAGATAATGATATTGTCTGTAACTTATGTACACAGGAGATAGATAGTAACTATGTAAAAGTATGATATTGCTCTGTAACTTAGTGTAACAATATATATTGTCTGTAACTTAGTGTAAAGGAGATATGAATTTCTGTAACTTAGTGTACACAGGAGATATGATATTGTCTGTAACTTAGTGTACACAGGAGATGATGATATTGTCTTAACTTAATGTAACAGGAATATGATATTGTCTTAACTATGTAACTGATAGTTTGTTTAAGTACACAGATAGTGACATGATATTGTTTTAATTAGTACAAGGAGATAATGATATTGCTCTGTAACTTATGTGTACACAGGAGATGATGATATTGCTCTGTAACTTAGGTACACAGGAGATAATGATATTGCTCTGTAACTTAGTGTACACAGGAGATAATGATATTGCTCTGTAACATAATGTACACAGGAGATGATGATATTGCTCTGTAACTGTGACACAGGTACATTGTGAATAATTGTATCTGTACTTAATTTTGTATCGAAACTGATGATATTGTTCTTATAGTACACAGTAATAATGATCATTCTCTGTCTTAATTAACAAATATGATATTGCTCTGTAACTTAGTGTACACAGGAATAATGATATTGCTCTGTAACTTAGTGTACACAGGAGATAATGATATTGCTCTGTAACATAATGTACACAGGAGGTGATGATATTGTTCTGTAACTGGACACAGGCCTACATTTGAAAATTTAATCAAACATAATAATTTTTTATCGTAAACTCGCAAATAGGATATTTTTATAGTAAAAGTAATAATAGTAACTCATTAATAACTGTCTTTAAATATAATCAAATATAATAATGTCTTTATAGTTATTGTTTATATGTAAACTAATTATTGTCTTTTAAGTCTCTGACATAAAATATATTAAAATATTTAATAATAGTAACTCATATTTTGATTATTAATTGTATTTAAATATAATTATACATAATAATGTCTATGGGGCTATGGCCTGTATGTAAACTAATTATCCAACAAGTATACAATTGATACTATGAGTACAATGACTTTAAATGTGATTCCGGTCATCTGTGTCAAAGATTTGTGTGACTCTTGTTATCGGTGTCAATATTTGTATGACTTGTTATCTGTGATTTATGTGACACCTATCTCCTATCATCTGTGTCTGTGATTTGAATGACTCCCGTCATCTGTGCTTGTGATTTGTATGACTCGTCATCTGTGTCTGTGATTTGTATGACTCCCGTCATCTGTGTCTATGATTTGTATGACTCCTGTCATCTGTGTCTGTGATTTGTATGACTGCTTTCATCTGTGCCTGTGATTTGTATGACTCCTGTCATCTGTGTCTGTGATTTGTATGACTCCTGTCATCTGTGTCTGTGATTTGTATGACTCCTTTCATCTGTGTCTGTGATTTGTATGACACCCGTCATATGTGTCTGTGATTTGTATGACTCCTGTCATCTGTGTCTGTGATTTGTATGACTACTGTCATCTGTGTCTGTGATTTGTATGACTCCTGTCATATGTGTCTGTGATTTGTATGACTCCCGTCATATGTGTCTGTGATTTGTATGACTCCTGTCATCTGTGTCTGTGATTTGTATGACTCCCGTCATCTGTGTCTGTGATTTGTATGACTCCCGTCATCTGTGTCTGTGATTTGTATGACTCCTGTCATCTGTGTCTGTGATTTGTATGACTCCTGTCATCTGAGTCTGTGATTTGTATGACTCCTGTTCATGGAAGTGACTGAGTTATGTTGTGCTGTGCTGTGCTGTGCTGTGCTGTGCTGTGCTGTGCTGTGCTGTGCTGTGCTGTGCTGTGCTGTGCTGTGCTGTGCTGTGCTGTGCTGTGCTGACCTGTGCTGTGCTGTGCTGTGCTGTGCTGTGCTGTGCTGAGCTGAGCTGAGCTGTGCTGAGCTGAGCTGAGCTGAGCTGAGCTGAGCTGAGCTGAGCTGTGCTGTGCTGTGCTGTGCTGTGCTGTGCTGTGCTGTGCTGTGCTGTGCTGTGCTGTGCTCTGCTGTGCAGTGCAGTGCAGTGCTGTGCTGTGCTGTGCTGTGCTGTGCTGTGCTGTGCTGTGCTGTGCTGTGCTGTGGTAACTGAGGTGACAGTAGCTGTGCTTTAGCTGTATAATTACAATGTGCCATGGGAATGTGGTCAGTAATGTCAGGTGACCACAGCGAGTACATTACCTGTGTTTATAGGGCAGTATATGTCAGACCCCAGGAACTTGGGAAAGGGTGGGGTGATTTATTCACTGTCCTTTATTGCTTAATCTACAGGGTGCACATAACCCAGACTGTGGCCACAGACTAAATAGGAAGCTCCAAATGTATGGTTTTGTGAATGTTCTAATCAGACGCTACGTATCAACTAACTAATAAAGCTATTGTTTATATTTTAGTATTCATATAAGATGTTTACCTTTGCAGATTGTAAGAAATCGGAGGTTCACGTGGTTGTCTTGTAAATTTACCAAAATGCTTTAAATATGTAAATTTAAAACAATATATGATATATGATATATGATATATATATATATATATATATATATATATATATATATATATATATATATATATATATATATATATATACAAAGTTTTAATTATCATCTTGTGCTTGTGCACATGTGGGTGAATGTATAAGTGTTTGCGTGTGCGTTTGCGTTTGCGTGTGCGTGTGCGTGTGAGTGTCTATGTGTATGTCTGTGAGTGTGTTTTGGGGGAGTATTACTGTTTCCAGTGACGTCTTCTTGTCTTCAGATTACCACATAAACACAAGCCTTGACAACGTCGTTATCAGTCCTGTCTGGGTGACTAGGCAGTAGGCACTTTTCTGGGAGGAGGTGGGAGTCTGTGTGGGAGGCTAATTTGGGCTGAAGGAGGAAGACAGGGCTACAACACAAATAACAACTTTGTTTACTTTACTCCTGGTTGATGCAACGTGTAATGGGGTTTTACTTTTGTTGTATGCATTAATAGATTTACTAACGAAAAATTACATCGTAAGTAAATACATAAAGAAATGGTCTGAAACTATTTAAGAATATTATTATAATGTTTATAATTTTATTTTCACAGCATGCCAATCGATCAAGTAGACATGTTCAGTGTTTATAAATATATTAATTATTAAATTTGTATGACAAACAACAATGTCTGTCGTGATCAGCTGCTGATGCCAAGTCTCTGTCACAAGTCAACTACTAGTATCTGTCATATCTGTGTCTAGTCACGTATCTGTGCCATCTAGTCATGATGATATCTCTGTTGTGTGCTCCTTAATGATATCTCTGTCATGTACGACAAGTGACATCTGGGTCATTTACTGCCAGTGATAGGTGTGATGTACCTGTGTGATATCTGTTGTCTGATATCCTACTACCATTTGTATGATTTATATGTCTGTCGTGAACTGCCAGAGATATCTGTCATAAACTACCATTGATATCTTTGTCATATACAACTGATACATAGGTCATATACTGCCAGTGATATCTGTCATACATTATAATACCATTGATATCTTTGTCATATACAACTGATACATATGTCATATACTGCCAGAGATATCTGTCATACATTATAATACCATTGATATCTCTGTCATGTACTACCAGTGATATCTATCATATAATACCATTGATATCTATGCCATGTACTACTGGCCAGTGATATCTGTAATATATTATCACTGAGATTTCTGTCATATACTGTCAGTGAACCTGTCATGTAGTACTATTGATGTCTCTGTCACGTAGTGTCAGTGATATCTGTCACGTGTCACCACTGATGTCTCTGTCACATAGTGTCAGTGATATCTGTCTCGTGTCACCACTGATGTCTCTGTCATGTAGTGTCAGTGATATCTGTCATGTGTCACCACTGATGCCTCTGTCACGTAGTGTCAGTGACATATGTCATGTGTCACCACTGATGCCTCTGTCACGTAGTTTCAGTGACATCTGTCATGTGTCACCACTGATGTCTCTGTCACGTAGTGTCAGTGACATCTGTCACGTGTCACCACTGATGCCTCTGTCACGTAATGTCAGTTACATATGTCATGTGTCACCACTGATGCCTCTGTCACGTAGTGTCGGTGACATCTGTCATGTGTCACCACTGATGCCTCTGTCACATAGTGCCAGTGACATCTGTCATGTGTCACCACTGATGTCTCTGTCACATAGTGTCAGTGACATCTGTCATGTGGCACCATGTGTCTGTCCCAGAAGCATCCAATGTGTCGGTGGATGGCAGGTGGTGTTTGATGTCACAGCAAATGTTCTCCCTTGTCAATACAATTGGTCCGTCAGTCAGTGGTCGGCAGCCACCTTGTGATGTCTGAATGCATTCTGTGGTGTCTACTTTGTGTGTGCCGTGGCTGTCAGTCTGTACTGTAGTAAACGACATGAAACTGTGATGTGTCTGTACTGTAGTAAACGACATGAAACTGTGATGTGTCTGTACTGTAGTAAACGACATGACACTGATGTGTCTGTACTGTAGTAAACAACATGACACTGTGATGTGTCTGTACTGTAGTAAGCAACATGACACTGTGATGTGTCTGTACTGTAGTAAATGACATGACACTGTGATGTGTCTGTACTGTAGTAAGCAACATGACACTGTGATGTGTCTGTACTGTAGTAAGCAACATGACACTGTGATGTGTCTGTACTGTAGTAAACAACATGACACTGTGATGTGTCTGTACTGTAGTAAGCAACATGACACTGTGATGTGTCTACTGTAGTAAACAACATGACACTGTGATGTGTCTGTACTGTAGTAAACAACATGACACTGTGATGTGTCTGTACTGTAGTAAACAACATGACACTGTGATGTGTCTGTACTGTAGTAAGCAACATGACACTGTGATGTGTCTGTACTGTAGTAAACAACATGACACTGTGATGTGTCTACTGTAGTAAACAACATGACGCTGTGATGTGTCTGTACTGTAGTAAACAACATGACACTGTGATGTGTCTGTACTGTAGTAAGCAACATGACACTGTGATGTGTCTGTACTGTAGTAAACAACATGACACTGTGATGTGTCTGTACTGTAGTAAACAACATGACACTGTGATGTGTCTGTACTGTAGTAAGCAACATGACGTGATGTGTCTGTACTGTAGTAAGCAACATGACACTGTGATGTGTCTGTACTGTAGTAAACAACATGACACTGTGATGTGTCTGTACTGTAGTAAACAACATGACACTGTGATGTGTCTCTACTGTAGTAAGCAACATGACGCTGTGATGTGTCTGTACTGTAGTAAACAACATGACGCTGTGATGTGTCTGTACTGTAGTAAACAACATGACACTGTGATGTGTCTGTACTGTAGTAAGCAACATGACACTGTGATGTGTCTGTACTGTAGTAAACAACATGACACTGTGATGTGTCTGTACTGTAGTAAACAACATGACACTGTGATGTGTCTGTACTGTAGTAAACAACATGACACTGTGATGTGTCTGTACTGTAGTAAACAACATGACACTGTGATGTGTCTGTACTGTAGTAAACAACATGACACTGTGATGTGTCTGTACTGTAGTAAGCAACATGACACTGTGATGTGTCTGTACTGTAGTAAACAACATGACACTGTGATGTGTCTACTGTAGTAAGCAACATGACACTGTGATGTGTCTGTACTGTAGTAAACAACATGACACTGTGATGTGTCTGTACTGTAGTAAGCAACATGACGCTGTGATGTGTCTACCGTAGTAAGCAACATGACACTGTGATGTGTCTGTACTGTAGTAAACAACATGACACTGTGATGTGTCTGTACTGTAGTAAACAACATGACACTGTGATGTGTCTACTGTAGTAAGCAACATGACACTGTGATGTGTCTGTACTGTAGTAAGCAACATGACACTGTGATGTGTCTGTACTGTAGTAAACAACATGACACTGTGATGTGTCTCTACTGTAGTAAGCAACATGACACTGTGATGTGTCTGTACTGTAGTAAACAACATGACACTGTGATGTGTCTGTACTGTAGTAAGCAACATGACACTGTGATGTGTCTACTGTAGTAAGCAACATGACACTGTGATGTGTCTGTACTGTAGTAAACAACATGACACTGTGATGTGTCTGTACTGTAGTAAACAACATGACGCTGTGATGTGTCTACTGTAGTAAGCAACATGACACTGTGATGTGTCTGTACTGTAGTAAACAACATGACACTGTGATGTGTCTGTACCGTAGTAAGCAACATGACACTGTGATGTGTCTGTACTGTAGTAAACAACATGACACTGTGATGTGTCTGTACTGTAGTAAGCAACATGACACTGTGATGTGTCTGTACTGTAGTAAACAACATGACGCTGTGATGTGTCTGTACTGTAGTAAACAACATGACACTGTGATGTGTCTGTACTGTAGTAAGCAACATGACACTGTGATGTGTCTGTACTGTAGTAAGCAACATGACACTGTGATGTGTCTGTACTGTAGTAAACAACATGACACTGTGATGTGTCTGTACTGTAGTAAGCAACATGACACTGTGATGTGTCTGTACTGTAGTAAACAACATGACACTGTGATGTGTCTACTGTAGTAAGCAACATGACACTGTGATGTGTCTCTACTGTAGTAAGCAACATGACACTGTGATGTGTCTGTACTGTAGTAAATGACATGACACTGTGATGTGTCTGTACTGTAGTAAATGACATGACACTGTGATGTGTCTGTACTGTAGTAAATGACATGACACTGTGATGTGTCTGTACTGTAGTAAATGACATGACACTGTGATGTGTCTGTACTGTAGTAAATGACATGACACTGTGATGTGTCTGTACTGTAGTAAATGACATGACACTGTGATGTGTCTGTACTGTAGTAAATGACATGACACTGTGATGTGTCTGTACTGTAGTAAATGACATGACACTGTGATGTGTCTGTACTGTAGTAAATGACATGACACTGTGATGTGTCTGTACTGTAGTAAATGACATGACGCTGTGATGTGTCTGTACTGTAGTAAATGACATGACACTGTGATGTGTCTGTACTGTAGTAAATGACATGACACTGTGATGTGTCTGTACTGTAGTAAATGACATGACACTGTGATGTGTCTGTACTGTAGTAAACAACATGACGCTGTGATGTGTCTACTGTAGTAAGCAACATGACACTGTGATGTGTCTGTACTGTAGTAAACAACATGACACTGTGATGTGTCTGTACCGTAGTAAGCAACATGACACTGTGATGTGTCTGTACTGTAGTAAACAACATGACGCTGTGATGTGTCTGTACTGTAGTAAACAACATGACACTGTGATGTGTCTGTACTGTAGTAAGCAACATGACACTGTGATGTGTCTGTACTGTAGTAAACAACATGACACTGTGATGTGTCTGTACTGTAGTAAGCAACATGACACTGTGATGTGTCTGTACTGTAGTAAATGACATGACACTGTGATGTGTCTGTACTGTAGTAAATGACATGACGCTGTGATGTGTCTGTACTGTAGTAAATGACATGACGCTGTGATGTGTCTGTACTGTAGTAAGCAACATGACACTGTGATGTGTCTGTACTGTAGTAAATGACATGACACTGTGATGTGTCTGTACTGTAGTAAGCAACATGACACTGTGATGTGTCTGTACTGTAGTAAACAACATGACACTGTGATGTGTCTGTACTGTAGTAAACAACATGACACTGTGATGTGTCTGTACTGTAGTAAGCAACATGACACTGTGATGTGTCTCTACTGTAGTAAGCAACATGACGCTGTGATGTGTCTGTACTGTAGTAAATGACATGACACTGTGATGTGTCTGTACTGTAGTAAACAACATGACACTGTGATGTGTCTGTACTGTAGTAAGCAACATGACACTGTGATGTGTCTGTACTGTAGTAAGCAACATGACACTGTGATGTGTCTGTACTGTAGTAAGCAACATGACACTGTGATGTGTCTACTGTAGTAAGCAACATGACACTGTGATGTGTCTCTACTGTAGTAAGCAACATGACACTGTGATGTGTCTGTACTGTAGTAAATGACATGACACTGTGATGTGTCTGTACTGTAGTAAATGACATGACACTGTGATGTGTCTGTACTGTAGTAAATGACATGACGCTGTGATGTGTCTGTACTGTAGTAAGCAACATGACACTGTGATGTGTCTCTACTGTAGTAAGCAACATGACACTGTGATGTGTCTGTACTGTAGTAAACAACATGACACTGTGATGTGTCTGTACTGTAGTAAATGACATGACACTGTGATGTGTCTGTACTGTAGTAAATGACATGACACTGTGATGTGTCTGTACTGTAGTAAATGACATGACGCTGTGATGTGTCTGTACTGTAGTAAGCAACATGACACTGTGATGTGTCTGTACTGTAGTAAGCAACATGACACTGTGATGTGTCTCTACTGTAGTAAGCAACATGACGCTGTGATGTGTCTGTACTGTAGTAAATGACATGACACTGTGATGTGTCTGTACTGTAGTAAATGACATGACACTGTGATGTGTCTGTACTGTAGTAAATGACATGACACTGTGATGTGTCTGTACTGTAGTAAATGACATGACGCTGTGATGTGTCTGTACTGTAGTAAACAACATGA
Organism: Ridgeia piscesae; assembly: GCA_025642075.2. NCBI lineage: Eukaryota > Metazoa > Annelida > Polychaeta > Sabellida > Siboglinidae > Ridgeia > Ridgeia piscesae. The sequence continues at coordinate 19,967 of JAODUO010001292.1, forward strand.
CACTGTGATGTGTCTCTACCGTAGTAAGCAACATGACACTGTGATGTGTCTGTACTGTAGTAAACAACATGACACTGTGATGTGTCTGTACTGTAGTAAACAACATGACACTGTGATGTGTCTGTACTGTAGTAAGCAACATGACACTGTGATGTGTCTGTACTGTAGTAAGCAACATGACACTGTGATGTGTCTGTACTGTAGTAAATGACATGACACTGTGATGTGTCTGTACTGTAGTAAATGACATGACACTGTGATGTGTCTGTACTGTAGTAAATGACATGACGCTGTGATGTGTCTGTACTGTAGTAAACAACATGACACTGTGATGTGTCTCTACTGTAGTAAGCAACATGACACTGTGATGTGTCTGTACTGTAGTAAACAACATGACACTGTGATGTGTCTGTACTGTAGTAAGCAACATGACACTGTGATGTGTCTCTACCGTAGTAAGCAACATGACGCTGTGATGTGTCTGTACTGTAGTAAACAACATGACACTGTGATGTGTCTGTACTGTAGTAAACAACATGACACTGTGATGTGTCTGTACTGTAGTAAGCAACATGACACTGTGATGTGTCTCTACTGTAGTAAGCAACATGACACTGTGATGTGTCTGTACTGTAGTAAACAACATGACGCTGTGATGTGTCTGTACTGTAGTAAACAACATGACACTGTGATGTGTCTACTGTAGTAAACAACATGACACTGTGATGTGTCTGTACTGTAGTAAACAACATGACACTGTGATGTGTCTGTACTGTAGTAAACAACATGACGCTGTGATGTGTCTGTACTGTAGTAAACAACATGACACTGTGATGTGTCTGTACTGTAGTAAACAACATGACACTGTGATGTGTCTACTGTAGTAAGCAACATGACACTGTGATGTGTCTGTACTGTAGTAAGCAACATGACACTGTGATGTGTCTCTACTGTAGTAAGCAACATGACACTGTGATGTGTCTGTACTGTAGTAAATGACATGACACTGTGATGTGTCTGTACTGTAGTAAATGACATGACACTGTGATGTGTCTGTACTGTAGTAAATGACATGACGCTGTGATGTGTCTGTACTGTAGTAAGCAACATGACACTGTGATGTGTCTCTACTGTAGTAAGCAACATGACACTGTGATGTGTCTCTACTGTAGTAAGCAACATGACACTGTGATGTGTCTGTACTGTAGTAAATGACATGACACTGTGATGTGTCTGTACTGTAGTAAATGACATGACACTGTGATGTGTCTGTACTGTAGTAAATGACATGACGCTGTGATGTGTCTGTACTGTAGTAAGCAACATGACACTGTGATGTGTCTGTACTGTAGTAAACAACATGACACTGTGATGTCACACAACATGACACTGTGATGTGTCTCTACCGTAGTAAGCAACATGACGCTGTGATGTGTCTGTACTGTAGTAAATGACATGACACTGTGATGTGTCTGTACTGTAGTAAATGACATGACACTGTGATGTGTCTGTACTGTAGTAAATGACATGACACTGTGATGTGTCTGTACTGTAGTAAATGACATGACGCTGTGATGTGTCTGTACTGTAGTAAGCAACATGACACTGTGATGTGTCTCTACTGTAGTAAGCAACATGACACTGTGATGTGTCTGTACTGTAGTAAACAACATGACACTGTGATGTGTCTGTACTGTAGTAAACAACATGACACTGTGATGTGTCTGTACTGTAGTAAGCAACATGACACTGTGATGTGTCTGTACTGTAGTAAGCAACATGACACTGTGATGTGTCTGTACTGTAGTAAATGACATGACACTGTGATGTGTCTGTACTGTAGTAAATGACATGACACTGTGATGTGTCTGTACTGTAGTAAATGACATGACGCTGTGATGTGTCTGTACTGTAGTAAACAACATGACACTGTGATGTGTCTCTACCGTAGTAAGCAACATGACACTGTGATGTGTCTGTACTGTAGTAAACAACATGAGCTGTGATGTGTCTGTACTGTAGTAAGCAACATGACACTGTGATGTGTCTCTACCGTAGTAAGCAACATGACACTGTGATGTGTCTGTACTGTAGTAAACAACATGACACTGTGATGTGTCTGTACTGTAGTAAACAACATGACACTGTGATGTGTCTGTACTGTAGTAAACAACATGACACTGTGATGTGTCTCTACTGTAGTAAGCAACATGACACTGTGATGTGTCTGTACTGTAGTAAACAACATGACACTGTGATGTGTCTGTACTGTAGTAAACAACATGACACTGTGATGTGTCTGTACTGTAGTAAACAACATGACACTGTGATGTGTCTGTACTGTAGTAAACAACATGACACTGTGATGTGTCTGTACTGTAGTAAGCAACATGACACTGTGATGTGTCTGTACTGTAGTAAACAACATGACACTGTGATGTGTCTGTACTGTAGTAAACAACATGACACTGTGATGTGTCTGTACTGTAGTAAACAACATGACGCTGTGATGTGTCTGTACTGTAGTAAACAACATGACACTGTGATGTGTCTACTGTAGTAAGCAACATGACACTGTGATGTGTCTGTACTGTAGTAAACAACATGACACTGTGATGTGTCTGTACTGTAGTAAACAACATGACACTGTGATGTGTCTGTACTGTAGTAAACAACATGACACTGTGATGTGTCTGTACTGTAGTAAATGACATGACGCTGTGATGTGTCTGTACTGTAGTAAACAACATGACACTGTGATGTGTCTGTACTGTAGTAAGCAACATGACACTGTGATGTGTCTGTACTGTAGTAAACAACATGACACTGTGATGTGTCTGTACTGTAGTAAACAACATGACGCTGTGATGTGTCTGTACTGTAGTAAACAACATGACACTGTGATGTGTCTGTACTGTAGTAAGCAACATGACGCTGTGATGTGTCTGTACTGTAGTAAACAACATGACACTGTGATGTGTCTACTGTAGTAAGCAACATGACACTGTGATGTGTCTGTACTGTAGTAAACAACATGACACTGTGATGTGTCTGTACTGTAGTAAACAACATGACACTGTGATGTGTCTGTACTGTAGTAAGCAACATGACGCTGTGATGTGTGTAGTAAACAACATGACGCTGTGATGTGTCTGTACTGTAGTAAACAACATGACGCTGTGATGTGTCTGTACTGTAGTAAACAACATGACGCTGTGATGTGTCTGTACTGTAGTAAACAACATGACACTGTGATGTGTCTACTGTAAATGACATGACGCTGTGATGTGTCTGTACTGTAGTAAGCAACATGACACTGTGATGTGTCTGTACTGTAGTAAATGACATGACACTGTGATGTGTCTGTACTGTAGTAAACAACATGACACTGTGATGTGTCTGTACTGTAGTAAGCAACATGACACTGTGATGTGTCTGTACTGTAGTAAACAACATGACGCTGTGATGTGTCTGTACTGTAGTAAACAACATGACACTGTGATGTGTCTGTACTGTAGTAAGCAACATGACACTGTGATGTGTCTGTACTGTAGTAAACAACATGACACTGTGATGTGTCTGTACTGTAGTAAACAACATGACACTGTGATGTGTCTGTACTGTAGTAAACAACATGACGCTGTGATGTGTCTGTACTGTAGTAAACAACATGACACTGTGATGTGTCTGTACTGTAGTAAGCGACATGACGCTGTGATGTGTCTGTACTGTAGTAAGCAACATGACACTGTGATGTGTCTGTACTGTAGTAAGCAACATGACACTGTGATGTGTCTACTGTAGTAAGCAACATGACACTGTGATGTGTCTGTACTGTAGTAAGCAACATGACACTGTGATGTGTCTGTACTGTAGTAAGCAACATGACACTGTGATGTGTCTGTACTGTAGTAAGCAACATGACACTGTGATGTGTCTGTACTGTAGTAAACAACATGACACTGTGATGTGTCTGTACTGTAGTAAACAACATGACACTGTGATGTGTCTGTACTGTAGTAAGCAACATGACACTGTGATGTGTCTGTACTGTAGTAAACAACATGACGCTGTGATGTGTCTGTACTGTAGTAAACAACATGACACTGTGATGTGTCTGTACTGTAGTAAGCAACATGACACTGTGATGTGTCTGTACTGTAGTAAACAACATGACACTGTGATGTGTCTGTACTGTAGTAAGCAACATGACACTGTGATGTGTCTGTACTGTAGTAAGCAACATGACACTGTGATGTGTCTGTACTGTAGTAAGCAACATGACACTGTGATGTGTCTACTGTAGTAAGCAACATGACACTGTGATGTGTCTACTGTAGTAAACAACATGACACTGTGATGTGTCTGTACTGTAGTAAGCGACATGACGCTGTGATGTGTCTGTACTGTAGTAAACAACATGACACTGTGATGTGTCTGTACTGTAGTAAGCAACATGACACTGTGATGTGTCTACTGTAGTAAGCAACATGACACTGTGATGTGTCTGTACTGTAGTAAGCAACATGACACTGTGATGTGTCTCTACTGTAGTAAGCAACATGACACTGTGATGTGTCTGTACTGTAGTAAGCAACATGACACTGTGATGTGTCTGTACTGTAGTAAGCAACATGACACTGTGATGTGTCTGTACTGTAGTAAGCAACATGACACTGTGATGTGTCTGTACTGTAGTAAACAACATGACGCTGTGATGTGTCTGTACTGTAGTAAGCAACATGACGCTGTGATGTGTCTGTACTGTAGTAAACAACATGACGCTGTGATGTGTCTGTACTGTAGTAAATGACATGACGCTGTGATGTGTCTGTACTGTAGTAAGCAACATGACACTGTGATGTGTCTGTACTGTAGTAAACAACATGACGCTGTGATGTGTCTGTACTGTAGTAAGCAACATGACACTGTGATGTGTCTCTACTGTAGTAAGCAACATGACACTGTGATGTGTCTGTACTGTAGTAAACAACATGACACTGTGATGTGTCTGTACTGTAGTAAACAACATGACGCTGTGATGTGTCTGTACTGTAGTAAGCAACATGACACTGTGATGTGTCTGTACTGTAGTAAGCAACATGACACTGTGATGTGTCTGTACTGTAGTAAACAACATGACACTGTGATGTGTCTGTACTGTAGTAAGCAACATGACACTGTGATGTGTCTACTGTAGTAAGCAACATGACACTGTGATGTGTCTGTACTGTAGTAAACAACATGACACTGTGATGTCTCTGTAATGCAGTAAACAACATGACACTGATGTGTCTGTACTGCAGTAAACAACATGACACTGGTGTGTCTGTACTGCAGTAAGAGGCATGACAATGTGTTGTGTCTGTAGACCTGTATAGATACACGTCCGTCTGCCGTGTGGTACACAGTCCACTGTCTCCACTGTCCACTGTCTCCACTGTCCACTGTCTCCACTGTCCACTGTCTCCACTGTCCACTGTCTCCACTGTCCACTGTCCACTGTCTCCACTGTCCACTGTCTCCACTGTCCACTGTCTCCACTGTCCACTCTCCACTGTCTCCACTGTCCACTGTCTCCACTGTCCACTGTCTCCACTGTCCACTGTCTCCACTGTCCACTGTCTCCACTGTCCACTGTCTCCACTGTCCACTGTCTCCACTGTCTCCACTGTCTCCACTGTCCACTGTCCACTGTCTCCACTGTCCACTGTCTCCACTGTCCACTGTCTCCACTGTCCACTGTCTCCACTGTCCACTGTCTCCACTGTCCACTGTCTCCACTCCACTGTCCACTGTCCACTGTCTCCACTGTCCACTGTCTCCACTGTCCACTGTCTCCACTGTCCACTGTCTCCACTGTCCACTGTCCACTGTCTCCACTGTCCACTGTCTCCACTGTCCACTGTCCACTGTCTCCACTGTCCACTCTCCACTGTCTCCACTGTCCACTGTCTCCACTGTCCACTGTCTCCACTGTCCACTGTCTCCACTGTCCACTGTCTCCACTGTCCACTGTCCACTGTCTCCACTGTCTCCACTGTCTCCACTGTCCACTGTCTCCACTGTCCACTGTCCACTGTCTCCACTGTCCACTGTCTCCACTGTCCACTGTCCACTGTCTCCACTGTCCACTGTCTCCACTGTCCACTGTCCACTGTCTCCACTGTCCACTGTCTCCACTGTCTCCACTGTCCACTGTCTCCACTGTCCACTGTCTCCACTGTCCACTGTCTCACTGTCCACTGTCTCCACTGTCCACTCTCCACTGTCTCCACTGTCCACTGTCTCCACTGTCCACTGTCCACTGTCTCCACTGTCTCTGTCTCCACTGTCCACTGTCTCCACTGTCCACTGTCTCCACTGTCCACTGTCTCCACTGTCTCCACTGTCCACTGTCTCCACTGTCCACTGTCTCCACTGTCCACTGTCTCCACTGTCCACTGTCTCCACTGTCCACTGTCTCCACTGTCCACTGTCCACTGTCTCCACTGTCCACTGTCTCCACTGTCCACTGTCCACTGTCTCCACTGTCCACTCTCCACTGTCTCCACTGTCCACTGTCTCCACTGTCTCCACTGTCTCCACTGTCCACTGTCTCCACTGTCCACTGTCCACTGTCTCCACTGTCCACTGTCTCCACTGTCCACTGTCTCCACTGTCCACTGTCCACTGTCTCCACTGTCCACTGTCCACTGTCTCCACTGTCCACTGTCTCCACTGTCTCCACTGTCCACTCTCCACTGTCTCCACTGTCTCCACTGTCTCCACTGTCCACTGTCTCCACTGTCCACTGTCTCCACTGTCCACTGTCTCCACTGTCCACTGTCTCCACTGTCTCCACTGTCTCCACTGTCCACTGTCTCCACTGTCCACTGTCCACTGTCCACTGTCTCCACTGTCCACTCTCCACTGTCTCCACTGTCCACTGTCTCCACTGTCCACTGTCTCCACTGTCTCCACTGTCCACTGTCTCCACTGTCCACTGTCTCCACTGTCCACTGTCTCCACTCTCCACTGTCCACTGTCTCCACTGTCTCCACTGTCTCCACTGTCCACTGTCCACTGTCTCCACTGTCCACTGTCTCCACTGTCCACTGTCTCCACTGTCCACTGTCCACTGTCTCCACTGTCCACTGTCTCCACTGTCTCCACTGTCCACTGTCCACTGTCTCCACTGTCCACTGTCTCCACTGTCCACTGTCTCCACTGTCTCCACTGTCCACTGTCTCCACTGTCCACTGTCTCCACTGTCCACTGTCTCCACTGTCTCCACTGTCCACTGTCTCCACTGTCCACTGTCTCCACTGTCCACTGTCTCCACTGTCCACTGTCTCCACTGTCCACTGTCTCCACTGTCCACTCTCCACTGTCTCCACTGTCCACTGTCTCCACTGTCCACTGTCTCCACTGTCCACTCTCCACTGTCTCCACTGTCCACTGTCCACTGTCTCCACTGTCCACTGTCTCCACTGTCCACTGTCCACTGTCTCCACTGTCCACTGTCTCCACTGTCCACTGTCTCCACTGTCTCCACTGTCCACTGTCTCCACTGTCTCCACTGTCCACTGTCTCCACTGTCCACTGTCTCCACTGTCCACTGTCTCCACTGTCCACTCTCCACTGTCTCCACTGTCTCCACTGTCTCCACTGTCCACTGTCCACTGTCCACTGTCCACTGTCTCCACTGTCTCCACTGTCCACTGTCTCCACTGTCCACTGTCTCCACTGTCCACTGTCTCCACTGTCTCCACTGTCCACTGTCTCCACTGTCCACTGTCCACTGTCTCCACTGTCCACTGTCTCCACTGTCCACTGTCCACTGTCTCCACTGTCCACTGTCTCCACTGTCCACTCTCCACTGTCTCCACTGTCCACTGTCTCCACTGTCCACTGTCTCCACTGTCTCCACTGTCCACTGTCTCCACTGTCTCCACTGTCCACTGTCTCCACTGTCCACTGTCCACTGTCTCCACTGTCCACTCTCCACTGTCTCCACTGTCTCCACTGTCCACTGTCTCCACTGTCCACTGTCTCCACTGTCCACTGTCTCCACTGTCCACTGTCTCCACTGTCTCCACTGTCCACTGTCTCCACTGTCCACTGTCTCCACTGTCTCCACTGTCCACTCTCCACTGTCTCCACTGTCTCCACTGTCCACTGTCTCCACTGTCCACTGTCTCCACTGTCCACTGTCTCCACTGTCCACTCTCCACTGTCTCCACTGTCCACTGTCTCCACTGTCTCCACTGTCCACTGTCTCCACTGTCCACTGTCTCCACTGTCCACTGTCTCCACTGTCCACTGTCTCCACTGTCCACTGTCTCCACTGTCCACTGTCTCCACTGTCCACTGTCTCCACTGTCCACTCTCCACTGTCTCCACTGTCCACTGTCTCCACTGTCCACTGTCCACTGTCTCCACTGTCCACTCTCCACTGTCTCCACTGTCCACTGTCTCCACTGTCCACTGTCTCCACTGTCCACTGTCTCCACTGTCCACTGTCTCCACTGTCCACTGTCTCCACTGTCTCCACTGTCTCCACTGTCCACTGTCTCCACTGTCCACTGTCTCCACTGTCCACTCTCCACTGTCTCCACTGTCCACTGTCTCCACTGTCCACTGTCTCCACTGTCTCCACTGTCCACTGTCTCCACTGTCCACTGTCTCCACTGTCCACTGTCTCCACTGTCTCCACTGTCCACTGTCTCCCTGTCTCCACTGTCCACTGTCTCCACTGTCTCCACTGTCCACTGTCTCCACTGTCCACTGTCTCCACTGTCCACTGTCTCCACTGTCTCCACTGTCCACTGTCTCCACTGTCCACTGTCTCCACTGTCTCCACTGTCCACTGTCTCCACTGTCTCCACTGTCCACTGTCTCCACTGTCTCCACTGTCCACTGTCTCCACTGTCCACTGTCCACTGTCTCCACTGTCCACTGTCTCCACTGTCCACTGTCCACTCTCCACTGTCTCCACTGTCCACTGTCTCCACTGTCCACTGTCTCCACTGTCTCCACTGTCCACTGTCTCCACTGTCCACTGTCCACTGTCTCCACTGTCCACTCTCCACTGTCTCCACTGTCCACTGTCTCCACTGTCCACTGTCTCCACTGTCCACTGTCCACTGTCTCCACTGTCCACTCTCCACTGTCTCCACTGTCCACTGTCTCCAGTCCATCCCTGCTCCACTGCTTCCACTCTCTCCACTGTCCACTCTTACTGTCTACATCCACTGTCTACACTGTCTCCTGTCCACTGTCATCCACCATCCACTGTCCACTGTCTCCACTGTCCACTGTCTCCACTGTCCACTGTCTCCACTGTCTCCACTGTCCACTGTCTCCACTGTCTCCACTGTCCACTGTCTCCACTGTCCACTCTCCACTGTCTCCACTGTCCACTGTCTCCACTGTCCACTGTCCACTGTCTCCACTGTCCACTGTCTCCACTGTCCACTGTCTCCACTGTCCACTGTCTCCACTGTCCACTGTCTCCACTGTCCACTGTCTCCACTGTCCACTGTCCACTGTCTCCACTGTCCACTGTCTCCACTGTCCACTGTCTCCACTGTCTCCACTGTCTCCACTGTCTCCACTGTCTCCACTGTCCACTGTCTCCACTGTCCACTGTCTCCACTGTCCACTGTCTCCACTGTCCACTGTCTCCACCGTCCACTGTCTCCACTGTCCACTGCTCACTAACAGACCTGCCTAATGCAGCCTGACAGACTTGGCATGAGGCCAGAAGCCAGGTCTTGTGAATTAATGTAATTTTACCTAACAGAGACACAGAAAGCTGGGCCATGCCACACCGCACCGCGCCGCGCCGCGCCGCGCCGCGCCGCGCCGCGCCGCACCGCACCGCAGCGCACCGTATGTATATATATATATATATATATCATAATGATAATTAATGAGACTTAAAGTGTGTAAGTCCTTGAGAGTCCAAGCCCAGAAGTGCAACAAGCCAGAATGATTTAGCATTATCTCATGAGCAGTGACAAGTTGGTTGTCTCTGACTTGTCACCCACAGTGAGGACCAGTGCCCACCCAGTCTGGGGTGTTAGCATGCCTACAACATGTCAGTGACACTGATGAACTGATGAAGCTGTGTGACACAGAGTGAGATGGAGACACCAGAGGTTCTCCTGGTGTATGATGAAAGAGTTGGTTCATCTCCCTGTTTTATTAAGCCACCTCGCCCAAATTGTGCGGAAATTGCCACCTTATTGCTTGTTGTATTCCCCGTGTCTCTGCAGACTATTCTAAACAATTCTACATGATAAGTTGTACATTTCTTTCTTTCCCTACTGTATGCAGAGGAATAGGATATAACCATAAATATAAATAGAACACACCAGTAGAACTATAAGGGAAAGATTAATGATCTAACTCTGTGGATATAACACACTTGATAATGCAGCATTTTTGACACTAGTTTTTAATATAGGTCCAGGAGCATCTACCAACTCAACCGTCATCTTACACATGGAACACACTCTATGCATGCATGCACACACACCCACACACAAACACACACACACACACACACACAAGTCACACACACAAAGACAAGGCACACCTGCATACATGCACACACGCACGCACGCACGCATGCACGCATGCACGCACGCACGCACACACACACACACACACACACACACACATGCACACAGACACATACACCAACACCAATACATGTATGTATGTACATATGTACATACATATGTACAAATGTATGCACATAGACATGCTTGCACACACATGCACACACACACATAAACATGAATGCAAACAAAGCAGACATATTCACCCACACAACAGCACCAATGTACGCATGCATGTAAGCCTGCATGCTTGCAGTTACATGTACATGTACACACACACACAACACATACAGACACATACACACCCACAGACACACCTACACACAGACATACACACACAGACACACAGACACACACACACACACACACACACACACACAGCCACACATACAGAGACACACACACGCACACACATACACACACAGACATATACACACACATACACACACAAACACACATATACACACACATCATACATATACACACACAGACACACATACACACACACACACTCACACACACATACACACACAAACACACACAGACACACAGACAAACATACACACACAGACATACACGCACCGTGTCTTATAATACAGACACAATGTAAGACAGGAAATCAAGATTTGGTCCATTTGGTGTTCGTGAAATGATGATGAGAAAGGATAGATGTGGAACTGTGTGGAACTACACATGCGGCACGACTGGTAATGTGAGGTGTGGTGTAGTCATATTCCACACCAGTGTACACTTCAACCAGCAAAAAACAACTATTTTAGTCACACTTATATGGTACATGACTTGGTTAATTAATATCCACTATATACCATTACATATATTAGAAACCAGGAGACTGAGAGGAAATCAGATAGAAGTGTTTAAAATATTGAATGGGTATGAAAGTATTGACAGAATTTTTTTTCTCAGTTAAGGAAGGGAGAAGGACTAGAGGACATGGATTTACATTAGCGAAGAAGCAGTGTAGACTGGATATTAGAAAATTTTAATTTTCACAAAGAACAATAAATTAGTGGGACAAATTATCAGCTGACTGTGTAGGTGCTAGTAGTGTTAATATGTTAAAAAAATAAAAATTGACACATACCTAAAAAGGGTGGGGTACATTTAGATAGATAGGTTGGATTCTCGATAAGCCAAAGGGCTTCCTAGTCCACCTGCCATCTAGAGTTGATTTTCAAAGTGGCTATCTTGCTAAATCTTTTAAAATCGTTTTAAATATTGTATATAATATTTTATATAAGGCTGACCCACAGCTTTTTATAGAGACCTGTCCACCCGTCATTTGGACAGGTAAAGTCTGTTTTGGGCAGGTAGAAATTACACTGCACAAGTGGTAGAGGGGTAAAAACTAAGGACCAAACAAGTCTCTAAAAATCACATACATCATCAAAATGCTTTGAAAAATGGGTGCATTTATAGTTTATTTCATATCCTAATACACATGTGTTTGTGTGACAGTTCACATGGAAACATGCAACATTTCTGAATGGCAATAAAGTTTTTCTGCAGAAAGACGTTAGCAGACCATTGTTTTGAAGTAGACTTGAGGCTGTCCACGTGATGTTTTAACTCCACGATACGTGACTGAAATGTTTTAATTTTAAACTCGAACTGCATCTGTAGATAGTATGACCAGAAATGTAGTGATATATAAAATTACCTGTGTCCGAATAGAATATTTTGGTGATTTTTATAGCATTGTTGTTGGAAGTCAAGTTTTGCGTGTGGGTCTCGTATGACAGAGTCTTCCAAGGTTATAAGAAACCTACGAGATATTATAGCACATTGTATGACATAACAGAGACGTAGGTGTCGATGTCACCCACAACTTTGCATACGCAGGCGTGTACTATGACCCTGTTGTCACGGCAACGCACTGTATCTGGTTAGAAATCTGATTAATTCTTGTAATTTGTTGTTGCGTAGACTTATTTCAGACCTGGTCAGATTGAGTGACCATGTATTACTAATTAACTAATTGGTACACGTCCTCGACCGATGTGTTAGTGCGGGGAATGAGAAAGACGATAATGTAAGTCTAGTGGACTCTCTCTCACTCACCGTGCTGTTTCTCAATTTTATTCCATCGGATTCCTACCTCCATATTTAGGGAGTTAGTGACACAACAAACATATGTAATCAGCAATGCCAATACTAATTTTATGAATAACAATAATAATTCTCTTTATTTTACACAGTATCATTTTTAAAAGATCAACCAACTGCCTGTAAAAATGTATCCTTTTGAATAAAATGTTATAATGTATTCAGTTTGTCTATATTACGTACAAAGATTACCTTCAGTGTAATAATTATTAGTTGTTACTTTAAATACTAGTAATGATAATAGTCATAATAATAATTAATAAACATCTGAACTGTTATACCCACTAACAGTTTCTGTGAGTTCTAAAGGCTACTATACAGGTTGCTGTTTCATGTACAATTGGCAGGCAATTTTCTACAGTAGCAGTATAAAAGTGAGCAGTGACCTCACTGCCTGGATGTTAGCTAATGCTGATTGCAATCGAGATTAAATACTGTTTTTACAGCAGTTATTTCAGGTAACAGCTGGTGTGTGTGTGTGCATAAGGCTACCACTGTACAGATGGTGATTTCCTTGGCACCAGAGGAGATAGACCAATGTCTAACACACTACAGGCAGGTGTGTGTGAGTGCATGCATGTGTGTACATGCGCACGTGCATGTGTGTGTGTTTGTATGTGCGTGTGTTTGTGTATGTGTGGGCGCACGTGCATATGTGTGTATGTGTATTTGTGTGTGTTTGTGTATGTTTGTACGTACACATGTATTGGAATGTCAGAAATAAGATTGTCACATCCAGTAATATTGATAAAAAACATTATGGCAGTACTGAAAGGTAGTAAAACGTGATAATTAGCACTTATAATATATAAATAAATACATAATAAATAAAAATAAATACATAATATTGATAATCAATAATATTAATAAAGTTGAACTACATGTCACAAAATCTTTCTGTCCTGTTTTAAATAATTTACTTCAGACTGGAATTCTAAACAGAAATGGCAGAGGCAATGAACATATGATGTCTTTAAAACAATCCTATCTGGTGACACTCCCGAATGTCTCTTGAAGAGACAGGTGCTTTCAAGGGATGTATTTGATCATGTAGAATTGGGCCGGCGACATATTCAACATAATCGTGCAAACAACATCAAACGAGAAAGCAAATCAAATCAACTATTATGTGAATGTGAAATGACCGTAGCACATATTGACCACCCACACCATCTGGAGCCCGTACCGCAGTCACATAACCATAACACGCCACACAACCACGCCACACATGTGGCAGTGAAATTACCCTAATGGTCACAAACGAGCCTAATAAAGACTGACGCTGGCCGACATGTCCTTGTTATGATCCCGGGGACATCTGGTGTGGCTGTCCGGTACTAAAATTAACCGCTAATTCCGTGTGCCGATGTCGCGCCCGCGTCCATGACATATTCCGTCCAGATTTTGCGTTGGTCGGACACAGTTACACCGCCAGCACGACGTCCGAGTTATCAAGTCTCTGCGCTAACAATTGGCAGAATATCAGCGTGTAACACGAGTCGCCGGATAATAGGAATTTGGTGCAGTTAACCCTCGCGTGGCGTATTGATTTTTGCCTGGATAGTGCAGTGGTGCAGTGCTGGGTAGGCGCAGTGAAGGAATACAGTGTGAGTGACTGACTAGTGGACTGGGGGACTGGGGGACACAGCACAGGACGGACGGGACAGGACACGGGCACAGTGGGACAGGATGGAACAGGGACAGGACATGAACAGGAACAGGACAGAAACAGGGCAGGACAGGACCGGGACAGTAACAAGACAGGACTGGGACAATAACAAGACAGGGAGAGGACAGTAACAGGACAGGACTGGGACAGTAACAAGACAGTAATAGGACAGGACTGGAACAGTAACAGTACAATAACAGGACAGGACTGCAAGAGTAACAGGACAGTAATAGGACAGGACCGGGACAGTAACAAGACAGGACTGGGACAATAACAAGACAGTAATAGGACAGGACTGCAAGAGTAACAGGACAGTAATAGGACAGGACCGGGACAGTAACAAGACAGGACTGGGACAATAACAAGACAGTAATAGGACAGGACTGCAAGAGTAACAGGACAGTAATAGGACAGGACTGGGACAGTAACAAGACAGTAACAGGACAGGACTGCAAGAGTAACAGGACAGTGATAGGACAGGACTGGGACAGTAACAGTACAGTAACAGGACAGGACTGGGACAATAACAGGACAGTAACAGGACAGGACTGGGACAGTAACAGGACAGTAACAGGATAGGACTGGGAGAGGACAGTAACAGGAAAGTAACAGGACAGGGAGGGGGAGAAACAGGACAGGATGGAACAGGAACAGGAAATATTTATTCATCCTAATAATGCAAAAAGACATTACATGTACATATAAGGAATTACATTGTCATGATTAATACAAAATGTAAGTGGGTGTGATATTTGAAATGGAAATAAAGAATTATATCCTACTAGAGACAGCTGCCAAGATAAGTCATAGCCATCCAGTAAAGTCATAGCATCCAGTAAAGTCATAGCCACCCAGTAGTCATAGCCACCCAATAAAGTTATAGCCACCCAGTAAAGTCATAGCACCCAGTAAAGTCATAGCCACCCTCCCCCTCCACACACAACACACACAAACACAACACACACACACACACACACACACACACACACACACACACACACACACACACACACACACACACACACACACACACAACACACACACACACACACACACACACACACACACACACACACACACACACACACACACACACACACACACACACACACACACACACACACAACACACACACACACACACACACACACACACACACACACACACACACACACACACACACACACAACACACACACAGACACATACACAACACACACACACACACACACACACACACACACACACACAGACACACACACAAACACAAACACAAACACAACACACACACACACACACACACACACACACAAACACACACACACACACACACTCATATACACTCATACACACACACACACACACACACACACACACACACACACACACACACACACACACACACACACACACACACACACAACACACAACACACACACAACACAACACAACACACACACACACACACACACACACACACACACACACACACACACACACACACACACACACACACACACACACACACACACACAGACACAGACACACACACACAACACACACACACACACACACACACACACAAACACACACAACACACACACACACTCATATACACTCATATACACACACACATGCATGCACGAATGCACGCATGCATGCACGCATGCACACACACACACACACACATATGTGTATTAATGTATTACACTTGTGCACAATCTAACAAACAGTCAATTAAAAAAAATAGTAAATGCATAATCAGGAAGGTTCAGAATGATTCAGTCATATATTACATATATAACAATACATGCCTTTATGTATGATAACATTTGAGCCAGTCCAAACATCTCCCGGTACATACATGTGCATGAATTGCATACATAGAAACAGTCCAAATAGAGACATGTCCATATTGTTTGGTAACAGATCACACTGGTGCGACACCCAATTTTCGTAGTATAATATAACATATAATTTTTATGAAATAGGCTTCCCTTTTCTCTTCAAATTATTACCCGGTTCTTACAATGTCATTTGTATCCATCCAGAATGAACTCAACTCATCCAACTGACAAATGCAGTGATGTCTAGATAATAATAATAATAATAATAAAATCTTTATTTCACACATTAAGATGGCAATGGTAAAGCTTTGGATAGTGTTGAAAGCAGACAAGTTTCTATACCCATAGATGTGGTTATACCAAAACAAGAAGAACCCAGTGAGGGTCGGGTGTGAAATGATGCGTAAACTGTCTGTGAGCTGTCTAGGTCGTGTTTAGTGAACATGATTTTGACAGAAATGCATGCCTTACAACCACATTGCATATACAGATTGTTCATACATAATATTATTGCTACTTACAATGATTTGTAATAAAAGTGACACCATGTTGGCTTTTCAAGAGTATATAATTACTTATGTATTGATTATTCACACATCATATTAATATAACACTTACAGTAACAGATTACATTTAGCATATTTAACAAGAAGCCATTTGTTGCGATCCCATCCATGACCATCTGCATCATCATCAGATGTCACAGATGTCATTGGCACCCTGCACTGATGATGCAATTACGCATGAGCTAATTAGTAGTAGGAGTGATTAAACAGGTTTGTATGTCTTCTGGTGTGCTGACCACAAGTTGGGGGATAAGGGGTCGTCTCATGTTAACATGTGTTTAGTGGTGGAAATGTGCATTGTAGGATTTTAGGTTGAATATGTGCGTAGCTGTGTAGAGACCCACCCACCCATCATTTGGATATATAGAGACCCACCCACCCATCATTTGAATGTGTAGAGACCTGTCCACCCATCATTTGGATATATACAGACCCATCCACCCATCATTTGGATGTATAGAGACCTACCCAATTACCCATCATTTGGATATATACAGACCCACCAACCCATCATTTGAATATATAGAGACCCACCCACCCACCATTTGGATGTATAGAGACCCACCCACCCATCATTTGGATGTATAGAGACCCGCCCACCCATCATTTGGATGTATAGAGACCCACCCACCCATCATTTGTATATATATATATATATATATATAGACCCACGCACTCATCATTTGGATGTATACAGACCCACCCACCCATCATGTGTATCTATAGAGACCCACCCACCCATCATTTGGATGTATAGAGACCCACCCACCCATCATGTGTATATATAGAGACCCACCCACCCATCATTTGGATGCAGAGAGACCCACCCACCCATCATTTGGATGTATAGAGACCTGCCCATCCATCATTTGGATGTATAGAGACCCACCCACTGATCATTTAGATGTATAGAGACCCATCCACCCATCATTTGGATGTATAGAGACCCACCCACCCATCATTTGGATGTATAGAGACCCACCCACCCATCATTTGGATGTATAGAAACCCACCCACCCATCATTTGTATATATAGAGACCCACCCATCCATCATTTGGATGTAGAGAGACCCACCCATCCATCATTTGGATGTATAGAGACCCACCCACCCATCATTTGTATATATAGAGACCCACCCATCCATCATTTGGATGTAGAGAGACCCACCCATCCATCATTTGGATGTATAGAAACCCACCCACCCATCATTTGTATATATAGAGACCCACCCATCCATCATTTGGATGTATAGAGACCCACCCATCCATCATTTGGATGTAGAGAGACCTACCCATCCATCATTTGGATGTATAGAGACCCACCCACCCATCATTTGTATATATAGAGACCCACCCATCCATCATTTGGATGTAGAGAGACCCACCCATCCATCATTTGGATGTATAGAAACCCACCCACCCATCATTTGTATATATAGAGACCCACCCATCCATCATTTGGATGTATAGAGACCCACCCATCCATCATTTGGATGTATAGAGACCCACCCACCCATCATTTGGATGTATAGAAACCCACCCACCTATCATTTGTATATATAGAGACCCACCCATCCATCATTTGGATGTATAGAGACCCACCCATCCATCATTTGGATGTATAGAGACCCACCCATCCATCATTTGGATGTATAGAGACCTGCCCATCCATCATTTGGATGTATAGAGACCCACCCACCGATCATTTAGATGGGTAAAACCCGTTGTGGGCGGGTGCAAATATCACTGGGTAAAATAGTCAAAATGAAGGAGGAAGCCTGAAAACATCACAGATGTTGTCAGTTATGCCTTGAAAATGGAAGTGACATGTGTTTGTACGTTTGTAGTTTATTTATGGTCATAAAACACAGCTCAACTGGCTTGTGTGTGAAGAATGTCAAGTGTCAGGCAGACTGATGTGTCACCAGCGTCTTGTCATAGAGTTTGTGGTGTCATGTCACCTGTAGTGTCATCTGTCACGGTCTCATCTGTAGTGTCCCTCGTCTCATACTCGAGGTGGTCAGTGTTTTCGTGATGTGAGGACAGACAGACCACCAGACACTTTCCACTCCTTTCTCCCTGCCACTGGGAGAGTGGACTACACTCCCTCCCCATCAGCCCGGCAGCCTCCTGCTGCCCAGTTGCTCCCAAGGCTGGCCTTGGTGTCCCATCATCTGCCTCCAGACAAAGTCTTGCTGACAGGACATCAGTACATCAGTACATTGCACACAAGTAGTTTTAAGACATTCCTGTGACACATGGTCAAATTTTGGCTGGTCAAAAATATCCTGGCTGGTAGATGTGTACATATGCAAGCCCACATGCAAGCCTGTCATCTGTAGTGCCTGTCATCTGTAGTGCCTGTCATCTGTAGTGTATGTCGCCTGTAGTGTCTGTCATCTCTAGTGTATGTCGCCTGTAGTGTCTGTCATCTGTAGTGTATGTCGCCTGTAGTGTCTGTCATCTGTAGTGTATGTCGCCTGTAGTGTTTGTCATCTGTAGTGTATGTCGCATGTAGTGTATGTCACCTGTAGTATCTGTCACCTGTAGTGCTTGTCACATGTAGTGTCTCATATGTAGTGTCTGTCACCTGTAGTGTTTTTGTCATCGGTAGTGTCCGTCATCTGTAGTGTCCATCATCTGTACTATTCATCATCTGTAGTATCCGTCATATGTAGTGTCCATCATCTATAGTGCCCACCATCTGTAGTGTCTGCCATATGTAGTGTCTGTCTGTAATGTTCGCTGTATGTAGTGTCCGTCATCTGTAGTGTCCATTGTCCATCATCTGTCATCTTTTGGATCATCTTCTGCGTCTGGTCCCTGCCTGCTCCTGGTAGTGATTCTCTCAAGACTTCTGTCTGTCTGTGTCTGCCCGCACCTAACTTGACACAAACATGCAATATGTCTACCTCCACTAACTCGGTAATCTGTCATTTGTCCACTTGTAAATTATTTGTCTTGATTTTCCACATGGAAAGTGCACATAAGCACAGATGCACACAGACACAGACACAGACACAGACACAGACACAGACACACACACACACACACACACACACACACACACACACACACACACACACACAACACGACACAACACACACACACCACACACACACACACACACACACACACACACACACACACACACACACACACACACACACACACACACACACACACACACACCACACACACCACACACACACACACCACACACACACACACACACACACACACACACACACACACACCACACACCACCACACACCACACACACCACACACACACACACACACACACACACACACACACACACACACACACACACACACACACACACACACATGGCCAACACTGATGACAATGCTAGCTGCTGCTGTAGTCAGTCTGTGAACTGAGACCTACTGACTGGTGTAAGATGAAGACTGTGGCTGGTTGCAATATGACCCATGTTGTCCTGGCTCAGATTGTTATATTTGTCATCACCACTGAGCATCATCTTGTGACAGGAGGCTGCAGTCGTTTCTGTTCAGAGGCTGAAGAAAGGACAGAATATATGGGTGTTGGTGAAAGAATTTATTTTAATTGATTTTCACTTTTTTATTAAAAGGGTGTTTTCTCATATAGTAGACTCAGTCCCTCATGATAGGGCAGAACTGTTTAGTCAAACATTATAGATCTTGACTTCTCTGGAAAGAATTCAGCCATGCTGCAATTAATGCACAAAGATTATTCATACACAAGCATCCACCTATGTCTGTAGCCATGTACTATTTCACATAGTTGAGTGGACAAAAGTAGAGTGATTTTGAATTACAGAGATACAGCAATTTGGACCTGGGTGTTATTTGGACGTGCAAATATCATAGCAAAATAGGGACCCTCATTAAATTTGGGCCTTTCTTTAAAACGTTAGAATCATTATATGAGTTCCTTGTACGTTATGTTTGATGTCAGTAATTTTTATTTTTAATATCCATGAGGGGGGAGGGGGAGGGGGTTCACGGTCTACTTGTTCTTCCTCTTCATCCTCACCTTTTCTCACTGCATTCTCTTGAACCAATCTCCAGATCCCTGTCTTTCCCACTTTTCTCCCTTTCTCTCCCAGTTCCCAGGTCCCTTAATGCCGTCCTCCCTTCGCAGTCTCTGTCTTCCCTGCCTCCTTGTTCCCTCCACTTTCTGGGGATTTGCTCCGTCTGTCAGTTTCTCATCTCCTAGTATTTCTCCTAACTTCCATGTACCCATCAGTCCATCCAATCATTGTTGTATTTGTCTGTCTGCCAGTCATTACGTCTGTCCATCTGTCTGTCTGTCTGTCTGTCTGTCTGTCTGTCTGTCTGTCTGTCTGTCTGTCTGTCTGTCTGTCTGTCTGTCTGTCTGTCTGTCTGTCTGTCTGTCTGTCTGTCTGTCTGTCTGTCTGCTGTCTGTCTGTCTGTCTGTCTGTCTGTCTGTCTGTCTGTCTGTCTGTCTGTCTGTCTGTCTGTCTGTCTGTCTGTCTGTCTGTCTGTCTGTCTGTCTGTCTGTCTGTCTGTCTGTCTGTCTGTCTGTCTGTCTGTCTGTCTGTCTGTCTGTCTGTCTGTCTGTCTGTCTGTCTGTCTGTCTGTCTGTCTGTCTGTCTGTCTGTCTGTCTGTCTGTCTGTCTGTCTGTCTGTCTGTCTGTCTGTCTGTCTGTCTGTCTGTCTGTCTGTCTGTCTGTCTGTCTGTCTGTCTGTCTGTCTGTCTGTCTGTCTGTCTGTCTGTCTGTCTGTCTGTCTGTCTGTCTGTCTGTCTGTCTGTCTGTCTGTCTGTCTGTCTGTCTGTCTGTCTGTCTGTCTGTCTGTCTGTCTGTCTGTCTGTCTGTCTGTCTGTCTGTCTGTCTGTCTGTCTGTCTGTTCTGTTCTGTCTGTCTGTCTGTCTCGTCCTGTCTGTCGCAGTTTTGTCTCGTTGCTGTCTGCTGTCTGCGTCTGTCTGCTGTCGTAACGGCGTCATCGGTAATGGCGTTGTCAGTAACGGCGTCAGTAACGGCGTCGTCAGTAACGGCGTCAGTAACGGCGTCAGTCAACGGCAGATTCATAATGGCGAGACGTGGTCAGTCAGACCAATTAATATTGGCAATTGTCGGCCGGCACTAAATATCGCATTCCGTCCGCCTAATGATGACCGTTGCCGTGGCAACGCGAGCCGTCGCCGGCCAGACGGGATTGCTTTCTCCTGTTGTGGCTAGCGCAAGAAAGTGGTGTGATTTTATTGCGATGGTCGCGATTCCTCCCCATGGAGTCCCGGCCATATTACCCACAATCCCCTTCTCTGACTCGGGTCCCCTCTTACTGGGTCCCGCTTTGTCCTGTCCCTACTTCCCTGTTGTTGGTGGCCAGTTATCATTATTCCCTCTTCATGTTTGTTGACTGGTCATTGTTATTCCCTGTAGCCGTTGATTAATCAATTATTATTTTCCCCTGTTCTTATTCGTTAGCCAGTTATCATTATATTCCATATTCGTTGGGTTAACTGATAATCATTTCTGCGTATTCTCATCAGTTAGCTGATTACTAGTATTTGTGGTTCTCGTTAATTAAGCAGTTATCATTCCTCCATTTAGTGATCTACCTTGACTTGATAACTTATTAATGATCTTCAATGCTGTCATTGGTTAACAAGTTAACTACACGTATAACCATTGGTTAAGCCATAAATGATCCCCTCTATCACTGTAGATAAACAATTAAAGCTTTATCCTATCGTGATTGGGTAACCTATTAATGATGTGTCGTCTCGTCATTCACTAACAAATTAATTACCTTTAACGCTGTCTTTGGTTAACCAATTAATGATTGTCTCACAAGCCTTGGTTAACCGATTAATGACTTTCATTGCTACCATTGGCTTAGTGGATTAATGATCTTTGCTAATGTTAATGCTGTGGTTGTTTATTGGCTGGAGTGACACTTTGGGACAATACTGGAGTCGTAAAACTGCAACAGTAATGGATGAGTGGCACATAAAGCCTGACTCTGAGGCTGATACTAAGGCTATTGGACACAGGACCTCAAAGCAAACTGTACAGTTGGTATGAGCTTTAAGGTGACAATACTGTCACTTCGGATTTCTTGTACTGATGTTGATCTTTAGTGCATGGTTGTGACAGAACCAGGAAATTATATGTCACTCATTGTGGCTGCACTATTTATAAATTAGTAGTGTGTGTGTGTGTGTGTGTGTGTGTGTGTGTGTGATGACAGGTGGGCAGTGTCGTGCTTTAAAGATGTACTTTCTGCTTAAAATATTGTTTTAGTGAAGACCTGTCTATAGGGTTTATGTATGCACGGTGCACACACACACCCACACACCCACACATACACACACCCACACATACACACATACCCACACATACACACATACCCACACATATACATACCCACACACACACCCACACAAACACACACCCACACATACACCCACCCACACACAAAATACACACACACACACACACACATACACACACACACACACACACACACATACACATACACACACCCCCACACATACCAACCAACCAATGCCCGCCAATGCCCACCCACCCATACCTGTTGCATGACAATTTACCCCAACCCTCCATGAAACTGTCACATGTCAGTTTAAGTCTCTCAAGACATGACACACCTCAAGACTGACAACTCATCCACCCATCCAAATCCCACAACGTGACCCTCAATAAAAGTGACAACCCATCCACCCACCCAAACCCTCACAACTTGATCCACTAAACAGACAACCCATCCACCCATCCAACCCCCACAACCTGACCTTCCATAAAATTGACAACCAATCAAAACCCCAACAACCTCTGACCCTACAACACATCCACCATCCAAACCTAAAACAATCACAAACCGCGCCTCAGTAAAAGTGGTAAGCTAGCCACCCATCCAAACCCCCACAACCTAACACTCAATAAAACCAACACCCATCCATCACCCAAACCTTAAACAACCACAACCCTGATCCTCAGTAAAACCAATAACTGATCCACCCAACCAAAACCTGATCCGCACTGAACCAAACAGCCCATCCATCTATCCAAGCCCACCACAATCGAGTCGGTCGGTCGGTCGGTCGGTCGGTCGGTCGGTCGGTCGGTCGGTCGGTCGGTCGGTCGGTCGGTCGGTCGGTCGGTCGGATCGATCGATCATCGATCGAGTCGAGTCGATCGATCGATGATCGATCGATCGAGTCGATCGATCGAGTCGATCGATCGATCGATCGATCGATCGATCGATCGATCGATCGATCGTCGATCGTCGTCGGTCGATCGATCGAGTCGATCGGTCGGATCGAGTCGATCGTCGTCGGATCAGTCAGTCGGTCGGTCATCCGGTGCGATGTCGATCGTCGATCGTCGATCGGATCAGCAGACGGATCGACGATCGTCGATCAGTACCAGTCGATCAGTCCAGTCACTCAGTCACTCAGTCACTCAGTCACTCAGTCACTCAGTCACTCAGTCACTCAGTCACTCAGTCACTCAGTCACTCAGTCACTCAGCAGCAGTCACTCAGTCACTCAGTCACTCAGTCACTCAGTCACTCAGTCACTCAGTGCTCACATGTACATTGAGGTAGAATGTGATTTTGGTTGTAAATGGGAAATGATGGAGATGAGTGGAGGAGCTCACTGAGGCGTCCCCACGCGGCCTCCCTATTAGGTTGTCAGTAATGAAAAAGTGAAGGCTGCAGCGTCCAGCCGCGGCCGTCGCTAGAACGGCTGCATTAAATTCCCATATAGAGGTTTGCATCGACTCGGATCGACACGAAGAAATGTTCGGGTTTTTTTGTTTTATGGTGAAGACTGAAACGATTAAAAAAATCTCGTATTGAATTCCTGTGTTGATGCTCGAATCAGTTCGGATGCCACGAAGGAAAATGAATAGATATTTGTCGAAGACCGTGAATGAAAGTGGTTCATATTAGTTGTTTGCAGAATTCTTGGACGTATGCGGGAATCAATTCAAATTGCGGCAGTGGAATGTTATTGCATTATATTGAAGAACCAAACAAAAATTATTCAATCTGTATTGTATGAAAATCTCTCTTTGAAGCAGGAATCCATTGAAATAAATAAATGATTAAACCAGTGAAAATTATTAACAAAGTAATGTGATGATTTCCAAACTGATATCTAATGTTTTATACTTTTAAGGCATTGCAAAATAGACGCCTGTTTCAGTTCTGTTACTTGAGTAATGATGTTTTATGTTTACGATTAGATTAAGACCTTGGCTGTCAACAGTAAACATTCAATTGAGTACATATTGACACTGTATCGATCACTTATTGGCCACAGAGTGAATCAATGGTCAATTCGTCAGATGTTAGCGACATGAGGCAAATTAACTCTCCCCCATTCCCTGATGTGAAGGTCGCAGCAAGGTGACTTCGTGGATCTAACAGAAGATAGTTGGATGAATGATTTTGTGCAGGGGATAGACCACTGTTTACTTACCATGGGGACAGGCCACTATTTACTTACCATGGGGACAGGCTACTATATACTTACCATGGGGACAGTCCACTGTTTACTTACGATGGGGACAGGCCACTATTTACTTACCATGGGGACAGGCCACTATTTACTTACGATGGGGACAGGCCACTATTTACTTACGATGGGGACAGGCCACTATTTACTTACCATGGGGACAGTCCACTGTTTACTTACGATGGGGACAGGCCACTATTTACTTACGATGGGGACAGGCCACTATTTACTTACCATGGGGACAGGCCACTATTTACTGTCCCGTTGGCGACAAAGGTTTTATCTGTTTCCATACATAGAATTTGGAGGAAGCTCACAAAATCTATTGTACTTTACCCCATTTGTGACGTGGTGTGTGGGAAGAAGGTTGAGCAGGCAGAGATCTTCCCTTCAGTGTTCATTATAGTCTGTTTACTTGTTGCAATGAACATTGATTTCACAGCTGTGTAATTCTCAGTATGACACTTCACACGTTCAGTTTGTCAGGTAGCAGCCTTCACGTGTATGTTCCTGTGTTAAGTAAGAACATGATTTGAGGTTCACAGGTCAAAATAAAACATACTTCAAGTGAAACAGTGAATACCCGGTAGTTATATAGACATTATTGCAAAACAGATAAAACACACTATATTGGATGGGTGTTGATAGTTCTGACGGTATTTCAGATAGTAAAATAATGCATTAAACACAATATACAACGTGCATTTTGTTTGTATCGTCAAATGCATGTGATGAGACAGAAGTGACCTGAATTGAGAAGTGACCTTATTAGCAGGACTAATGTCCTATAACTGACTGATCCTAAGTTCTAGAGTGACCTTAACTGTGAAGTGGCTGTACTAGTGAGATACTGTATAATGTGTTTCGTGTACACAGATTTACACACCACATAAAATATAAACATCTAGAAAACAATAAAATACAACTATAAAACTTGGACACTAATAAGCATAGGTTATGTCAAATACAAAAAAAAACATGCAACATACAAATAAATATGGGCTGTGCCGAATACCGATATGAAAACTCTGCAAATTGATAAAATAATAATAATCGTGACCTTCTAAAAGTCACCTGCATGTAAGAAACGTGTGTATTTAAACACAGATACAAATATGGGTTAACAGGAAAACTTGAGAACAAATACCAAAAATTAGTGCATTGAAATCCCAATGCATGTTTATTCCCAGCCTTGTCTATGCTGATCGGAAGTTGCCCGAGAAATTGATCTAATTGAGAGAGCATCAGTGATTGCTTCACGTTCCCATGGAAGACGCAGTATCTAGATCAGATGTCAATCTGCGAGCCTCAGTGGAAAATGTCCACCACTATCTGTGGTGCATCATGGGAAGGTAGGGTCAGCTGATGCTATGCGGGTGGCCATAATGTAATGGGAATGACCAGTGTGAGTGGACAGGCAGTGGGTAATTGGTCACTTGTAATGACATCAGTGTGACCAGGACAAATTGACCAGTGTAGGGTATTGATTTGTGTCCCCTAGCAGTGTCCTGTTGCCACTAATGCCACTCTCATATCCTGTTATGGATTCATTCCCGCGCGTGTCTGTGCCATGCCACACTCCACAAACAACCAATGTACGATGTTAGAATTGACGATATGTTTTCCCGCGGTTAAACACATTATTTTGCATTTGTGTTCTATTTTTGCCAGAAAATGCGCATCTGTCTCACTCCTCTCAATTCAAAAATTTCACAAACAAATATTTTCAACAGAATTTACACGGCATGCTTCTTTCTCGTGAACAAAGCCAATATAAATTTAATCATGAAATGTTTTATTTTTCCTAAAAATAGTCACAGATTTACTTAATTTTGCAGCAATTTATATCTACAGTATGTATTTCACTTGCTACACACAACATTTTAGTCGTCAATTTTGTTGTTGTAGGTGTGCATATGTGTATATTATACAATGTGTGTGACTATATATATATATATATATATTATATATATCAGTCACATATATATATATATATATATATATATATATATATATATATATATATATATTATATATAGATTAATGTACAATAGCCAATTTTAGTTAATAATATACGTAGCAGTTATCCATCAATGTCAAAAAAATTTGAAGTGTACAAAGAGTACACTTTTTCTTGATCGTCTCCAAAAAGATTGCACTAAAAATGTTGATTATTGTAAGTAATATGTTAGCAAGTAAGCAACTATGTTTTTTAAGGATATGGAAGCCTCCAACCCCTCCACCGTAGTGTACAGTTTGTACATTATGGAAAATGTTGACAGTTATGAATGGCCCCTTAATAATGTCGCAGATGATGACACTAAATTAAAATAAATTTCTATATCGTTTTTAACCAATGAAAACCTGGCACATGTTACACAGAATTCCCAGTGAATGATACAGATTTCAACCGGAAAACCTTGGCTTGTTTGCGACTGTCAAAAAAAGAAACAATGGCCGGTCCCCTGGGAACGATTCTGACGCGACAGCCATGCCATGCCATTCAGCGAGTTTGTGCATGCCGAGAAATTAGTTTATGTTCGGAGAAATGGCCGGATGCAACATTTGTGCGTTTGTAGGCTTACATTTCAAGTGAGGCGACTGTATGGTGTGTGAGGGTCTAAGTGACAGACCCTGTGCACAGTCCCGCACTGTTTGTCTGTCACTACAGGGACCGTCTCAGAGGCAACCAGAGAATCTGATGAACATGCCAGGACTGTATTAGTGCAAATTTTTTTATTTATATATATATATATATATATATATATATATATAAATATATGTACACATATGTACATATATAAAGTACACACATATATATATATATATATATATATATATATATATATATATATATAAGTACATATATATATATATATATATATATATATATATATATATATATATATATATATATATATATATATATTATATGAAAGTAATATATCCAGTATGAATATAATTAACACAGACATGAAACACAGACACGTGCTTTCAAGTGTGCTTCATGCAAACATATTCACACATGGACCACAGGCAGATGCACATATAAACACATGCAGACACATGCACATGCATGCATGCACGTGCACATACACACACACACACACACACACACACACACACACACACACACACACACACACTCACTCACACACATGTACATACACACACGTGCATGTGTTTGTGTGTGGTTTATATCTGGTGTGTGTGTGTTTGAGTGTGTGCATGCATGCGTGCATTTGCCTTTGGTGTGTTTGCATGTGTATGTGTAAGTGTGTAGGCCTGTGTATGTGTAAGTGTGTAGGCCTGTGTATGTGTAAGTGTGTAGGCCTGTGTATGTGTAAGTGTGTAGGCCTGTCACTAAGTGTTTGGGTCACATTTGTTTTAGTCATATTCCTACTAGATACATTACTTTCATCCAAGAAATATCTGTGACATTCAGTTTCTTTTCAAAATTCACCCTTTATCCGAACAATTTTAGTTACATTTGTTCTAGTTCTATCTCCAGACATGATCAGCGGGGGGGGGATGGACATTTATGAATTCTACAGGAAGTGTATTCTGGTTAGTTACTGTAATGACTTCCAAATGGCAGTTGTTAATGATATTTTTAATGTGACATTTTTTGTCTGTACTAATAGCGAACAACTCAACACATGGAGTAGAATTTGTTGCTGTAGAGAATGTGTTAGCAATAATTATAACTAATGTTCATGTGGAAAGTCAGCAAGATGTTTCCGCACAGAAAATGGCAGCATGTAAGTGTTCTGTAATAGCAGGGTGAGATCTCAAAACCAGCCAGAATTTGAATATGATGACAACAGTAATGGTTGCTAGAAATAAGTTGGAACTATGCTATTTCACCACAATTATTCATTAGTTGTTTCTGTTTTACATGCAGTAAAATATGTTAAATACCCTGTCTGCGGCTATGTGTGTAGTTCAGTGAAGACACCATGGCCTGTCTGTAACTGTGATATGCAGGATTTAATTGGGGCAATTTACCTGCATAAATGGCCTAAGAAAATCAATGTAACGCTGTCCTGTAAGAGTTCATTGAGAGACTTATGGTGACACATATTTACTGAGACACTCTCATCTTGTGTATTCTTTCAACTCCATATGTTCTTTATACTGGTGTGTGTTTTGCGTGTTTGATGTGTGCATGCGTGTGTGTGTGTGTGTGTGTGTGTGTGTGTGTGTGTGTGTGTGTGTGTGTGTGTGTGTGTGTGTGTGTGTGGTGTGTGTGTGTGTGTGTGTGGTTGTGTGTGTGTGTGTGTGTGTGTGTTGTGTGTGTGTGTGTGTGTGTGTGTTTGTGTGTGTGTGTGTGTGTGTGTGTGTTGTGTGTGTGTGTCTCTGTGTGTACATATGTGTGTTTGTGTGCATGTATGTGTATGCGTTGTATGTGGTGCGTGTGTATTTGAGTGTACATGTGTGTGCATGTGTGTGTACATGTGTGTGTGTATGGTGGTGCATGTGTGCGTGTGTGTGTGTGATGTGTGTGCTGTGTATGTGTGCGTGTATGTGCATAAGTATGTATATATGCGTGTGTGTGCATGTGTGTAAGTGTCTACTTTCTATGTACATTTGACCAGGATTACATGTGTCCATTTTACTGGCTATCTGCAGTGACTAGTTTGCACTGGTCAAAGACCTGGGGAGATTAGTAATGACCAATGGTCAATGACCTTGGTTTGTTGCATGACCTGGTGACCCTGCAGCTGTTGCGGTGGACAAAAAGCTTTTAACGTTGGCTTTTGACTTTGACGTGTGAAATTAGCAAACTGTGGCGACTGCAACAAGGGAAGATTTCATCAGAGTCTGCTGATTTCCCAGAAGGCCGCAGTGGATTGGCACTAATTTCTGGCGACACCAATAGGAGCGAGATTGCTAGTTTCTCTATTGCCCATGTGTGTTATATTGCACATCATTACGTGGCAGTAGATGGGTCTCATAAGGCTGCTTGAGCCAGCGGGGACAGGCCGGTATTTAAAGAATCGAGGACAGGCCGGTATTTACAGACTCTAGGAGAGGCTGGTATTTACAGACTCGGGGACAGGCTGGTATTTACAGACTCGGGGACAGGCTGGTATTTACAGACTCCATATTGATGTGATGATGCAAATTGTGGAATTATTCCCCACAGGGGGAAGTTTTCGTTAATATTTAATTTTAAATGTGAACCCTGTCCTTGGCGTGGACTGTGAACACGACAAGCAAATTTAACATTACTTAACTAGTGAAGTGAAGGTTTTTACAGTGATAATGTTTATTAATAACTCACATAAGTGTCACATCCAATTTCATAGCAATGGTTTCAGAAGACATTTTTTGCTTCTGATTTTGTCATCTGTCCACTGTCATCAAGTAAAGTTCCTAACTTTCCAAATTGGGTTCTACCAGTCCAAAAGTTGGTAGACTGGCTTCTAGAGTTATGTGTGTGTGGTCAGTGGTTGTTAAGACTGTTTCTACCCCCTGTATCCCATAAGCACACATTGCTGTGGTGACATATGGTGTAGTGGCACAGTGGTTGAAGCATCAGACCTAAGAGAAAGCTGCTGTGTCAAATGTAGGGCATGTTAACACTGCCTCAGTGCTCAGTGCCCAGTGCTCAGTGCCCAGTGCTCAGTGCTCAATGCACCTGGATTATATGTACCTTCCCAGAGAAATATAAGAACTTACCTTTACCTTAAAAAGGTCCTCAGTGTGTTACCTGTCCAAGTGACCAGTTGACACAATTCTTACCGCCCTCTTCAACTGAGCCTGACAGGGTGAAGGGCCGAGGCTGTGTCACTGTGATGACACAGACTCCTTCAGATGACACTAGTCTGCTTTAGGACCTACAGGAGAGATGTAGTATGATGACAGTTGTCTCTCCGGCCAGTAATTGACACTTCCATTTCACCAGCACTCAGCCAAGTGGTCAGTGGTCAGCCTGGCCTCCAGTGACCAGTAGTTGTCCACTCCACTGTGTGGTCAATATCATCAGGCTCTGAGTCTGATTGACCAATCTTTATGACATATGACCTTTTGAGGTTGAAGTTTACCTTTTTTTAGTACATTTCCATATAGCTTGTGTACATTTACATTACCCCGGAGGTAGTTGTATTGGTTCGGATATGGCTATTGTTATTTTGTACAGTTTATTTTACAGATATTAGCACACAGGGTAGTCTAATTTGTTCACGGTTCTTTTAAAGCACCATGAAATGTGAAGTGTGTGCGTGTGTGCGTGTGTGCGTGTGTGCGCGTGTGCGTGTGCGTGCGCGTGCGCGTGCGCGTTTGCGTTTGTGTGTGCGTGTGCATGTGCGTGTGTGTGTTTTTGTGTGTGTTTGTATGTGTGTGTGTGTGTGTGTGTGTGTGTGTGTGTGTGTGTGTGTGTGTGTGTGTGTGTGTGTGTGTGTGTGTGTGTGTGTGTGTGTGTGTGTATATATATATATGTGTGTGTGTGTGTGTGTGTGTGTGTGTGTGTGTGTGTGTGTGTGTGTGTGTGTTTGTGTGTGTTGTTGTGTGTGTGTGTGGGTGTGATAGTGAGTGGTGAGTGAGTGGTGTGAGTGAGTGAGTGAGTGAGTGAGTGAGCATGTGTCTGTGTATGAGTGTATGTGTGTACATACATATTATGTATAACACACTACCCTTGTGAGACATCACACTGTGACCCCCAGCCACAATCACTCACCCACTGTGCCACTGTTGCTGTCCCAATCATTACTACAGGTCAAAATGTGTGATAAATGACACATTTCCCCACAGCCTACACACCACAGCCAGTGCGTTATCATTGACACTGTAAACAGGTAACTACCTGCTAATTATCTATACAAGCAGAAATAAGCAAGTGCTATTATTACTGTGAAACTGTTATTACCCAAAGACTCTGTCAAGTGATTATCAGGACAAATAATGCCAGGTGCTAATTGTCACCACTTTGTCATGTTTAGCTGTGCAAGTGGCAGAGAAGTCACATGACCACCACTTAGCTGAGACAGCCTTCAGTAAGGTACAGCTGAGATCCACTGGATCTAAAGTGGGTACAGATCGCAATTTAATTTCCTGGTTCAGATTAGGTATGACTGACAATACATTTATTTTAAAACAACAAATTTTCCTGATTTGTTTGGGTTAAAGTTGGGCTGTTTATTCATTACATAGTGAAATACATGATAAAATCGTGTATTGTTATAAATACAAAA
>JAODUO010001292.1:57500-67500 GCA_025642075.2 Ridgeia piscesae
TGCAGGGAGAAAAGGCATTTTCGAGTGCTGTTCCACGCCTTTGCAACAATCTGCCGCTTGCCATGCGTGCCACAGACTCCCTCAGTTCTTTCAAGAAGCAACTGAAGACATTTCTGTTTAAAAGAGCGTTTTCGCTTTAAAAGAACAATTGTATAATATCCGAACATTTTTTGTATCATCTATTTATCAACTATTTTATTATTTATTTAGTTTTAGCTTGTAATATAATGAACTATTATTTATCAGTATTAGTATTTTAGTATTATTAAGATTATTTATTTATATTGAAAAAATTTACTGATCTATTTATTTTGCAACTACATCTCTATTTATTTTGTATTTTTAAAGTAATCTGTATATTCCTGTAAAGTGTAATGCACCTCTGAATGGTCTTATTGCTAGGGATATGGCATAGACAAATACTTTTATTTATTATATGTATATTACAATTGCATCTGAAGACGTCATATTAAAATAATGAAACTTGCAACTATTATGGTGCAGACAGCACCTGTAATTGAAATAGTTTAGGATGGAAGTTAACAACATTAACATTGAGATACAACCATAATCCTATTACACATTCAAGCTAATGTTTCTATTTCAAGCAGGAAGCTTTGCTGTATAATGTAATAATAATAAAATGCAATACTATAGTCATGATAGTAATATAATAACTATGATATAGTGGTAACAATAATGCTATATTTATTTAAGATAATTATAATATATCAATGATAATATGATTAATATATAGTAATAGTAGTAATAATAATAATACTAATAGTATCTATAATAATAATAATAAAATACTAATTGATGATAACAGCATTTATAATAGTGATAATGACGATAATGTAATAGCGATGATAGTGACAATAGTATAATAATTATAATAGGTTAATACATTATAACAATATGATAATACTAACTATATACATGCTAACAGTTGTTCATATTTTAACTCGCTGTCATGTGAACTGACACGGTGATATCAACAGAACCGATGTCACTGACTGTTCAGATATCTAGACGGATATTTAGACGAATATCTAGATGGATATCTAGACGGATATCTAGACGGATATCTACACGGCGCTTTGACATTCATGGTAAAAAGCTAATAAATCTGACTTCCTCCTCTACTCGAGACTGCCAAAAGAATCAATGTCATCTAAACTCCACGGTGACTGTCAGTGTGACTGCACTAGCTGTGTCCTCACAGCTAACCACTTTATAGTTTGAGGACACCGCACGCAGCATGAATGTCACAGGAATGTCAGCTGTGTGTTGGTGGAACTGACACAGGTAGACATCGGCACTGATAGGGAGGAAGGGATGAGCATGTGGGATGTGTCCTACCTTCCAGTGGGATCTGCTTCGATTCCTTACTTACAGACACTGCTGGTGTGGTCAGTAGTAAAACAAAACAAATAAAATAGTGGACAGTGGAACTGACCGGTAGTGTCACACCTACAGTGGTGGATCAGTTTTGTGTGTGACAAATTGAGTCACTTGGTGTAGTGACTTAAAAGTGTCCACACAGGAGTCTGGGTAGGACACTCACAGACTTGATATCTTCAGATGTGTCCATGTGTCTTTCTGTGAGGAATTTACAGTCTACACTTGGACTATAGACAGCTGGTGGTGACGTTTCCGAACTACACGTCACAAAATTGAGAACATTAAAAAATGTCCATGGATGTGAAATTTTGCATTATTAGAAATGATAAACCTATGTATTTTATTTAATGGAGTGTGTCTGAAAGGTGTGTGTGTTGGTGCTTATGAGCATGTGTGTGTGGTGTGTGTGTGTGTGTGTGTGCGTGCGTGCGTGCGTGCGTGCGTGCGTGCGTGCGTGCGTGCGTGCGTGCGTGCGTGCGTGCGTGCGTGCGTGCGTGCGTGCGTGCACACACGCACGCGCGCCTGTGCACATGACTGTGTGTATGGCTGCCCAGCAAACAACGACCCATGATTTCACATGTTCTGTAATTGAATTTACGAGTTCAACTGGCTCAATTCACGTGTTTCCGTACGTGAATTCACTGGATCCTGTGAACAAATTTGGTGTGTCGACACGTGTTTACCGTGAAATCACGAGTTTTTCACGTGATGACACGTACCAGTGAAACCGTACCAGTTCTGACCCACTACGACTCATGTCAAACTCGTTCAAAATTCGTGACAACAGGCAGAACACGTGTATTCACGTGAATACACATGAAAACATATACTGGTGGAGCGGTACCATTTATGAACCAGTATGACACGTGCCAACTGGTTCAGAAATGGTTCCTTGTTTGCTGGGTGTATATATGTATGTGTGTGACTGTGTATACATGTGTGAGTGTGTGCGTGCACGCACGCGTGCATGCGTGCGTATGTATGTGTGCACACACATACATTCCTGCACACTCCTACATGCACGAGTGCAGTAAACACACACCCTGCATTCTGCATGCATTCCTCCCAGTGCAACTACAGCCAATAACCAGTCTTACTCACTAAATCAACACACAACAAACACCACCTGACTGGCCTATGAAAACCCTCCACACCAGCCTGACAACAAAACAGCCGTTTGATTGACAGGCAGGAGACAGAAGCCAGTGTTGATTGACAGGTGATAATTGGTAGGAAGCAGATTGTGTAATTGCCTCCTAGTATTCCCTGAGGGAGTGAGTCTACTGCCTAGGCTGGTCTGGGCTGGCTGAGCTGTGATAACAAACCCCAGGGGCCAGGAAATGACAAGGTCTGAACAGGGCACTATCTGGGAGTAGAGGGTGCTGATAGGACAGGGTGGAGAGGAAGGGTTTGGGTGAACAAGGAGGGTGAGAGGTTGTAGAATGAAGGGGCTGGAGTGGGTGTATATGACTAGGGAACCTGAGTTGTTTTGTTGAAATCATAAGTATTCAATTTAGATGCTTCTAAATATATTACAATTTTGGTGACATGTTATAGTAATATATATTATGTCAATCTCTGTCTTTCTTTCTTTCTCTCTTTCTCTCCCTCTCTCCCTCTCTCAAACACACACACACACACACACACACACACACACACACACACACACACACACACACACACACACACACACACACACACACACACACACACACACACACACACACACACACACACACACACACACACACACACACACACACACACACACACACACACACACACACACACACACACACACACACACACACACACACACACACACACACACACACACACACACACACACACACACACACACATATATATTATATATATACATATATATACTGTATATACATATATTTATATACATATATGTATACATATATATATATAATATATATATATATATATATATATATATATATATAGTATATATACATATATATATATAATATATATATATATATATATATATATATATATATATATATATATATATATATATATATATATATTAGCACTACAAATGGATTGGCTTGTGAATTTGAGTACATTATGAATGTGTTGCAGAACATAAGTAATCCTTTTTATTATATCTATAACTATAACTAGTACAGATGCACACAGCAGGTAGTGAGTGCTACAACACAAGGTGTCCCTTCACTTCACTACACACACAGATGTGTGAACAATGAATCAAAACAATTCCCCTGAATACTCATCAGTGATGACTGTGTACTACTGTAGGCTGGTTATTATACATAAGATCCAGAGTGATGGGTTAGAAGGAGGGGGGGGGTTATGTCCTAATGGAGTATTGTCTAAGGGGTTTATCCAAGGAGGTGATTTCTTGAGGGGGTATTGTCTAAGGGGGTTTGGTTTATCTAAGGAGGTGATGTCCTGAGGGGGTATATCTGAGAGTATTATGTTCTGAGGGGTTTATCTAAGGGGAGTGTTCACATGTCTTCAGGGGGCTTATCTCAATAGGGGGGTGTTTGTTACCCAGTGCAGCTTGTCCTGTAGATCACCCACCACCTCTGCCTTCACCAGTGATGGACAGTTGTAAGATGGCTGGACACTGGTCAACACTGATGCATCGTTTGGTCAATTAGCCCAGTCACTTAGGGTGGAGGTCTCACAGACAGGGAAGCTGGTGGGAGAACTCAACTCAACCCTTTGGGTGCTACATTCTCCCACCAGTGTGTGACCCCCTGAGACATGGGGATGATGTGACAGTCACATACATCTGTGGGTTGGTACAGACGGTGTCAGCCTCCTGTCCTACTGGGGTCAAAGGTCAGATCGTGGTAGTAGTGTAGGTTGAGAGTCAGCAAGCCGGAGGGGGGTCATTGCGCTGTGCTACTATACCCCTGGCTGATCATCTACAGAAACCTCGGGAGTGATGTTTAAAATGATAGCATTTATAGCAATTGACTTTCTGTGTGGCTGAAATCACCCAAAATAATATCACATGATCGGATGCCGACCACACTTGTTATGGGCGATTTCATTGGCTGACGATAAAAGAGGATAAAAGGGGTGTGGCAGGTCTGTATGGTCACACACTGTCTTTATTTCTGTGGGAAGTATTCTGCCATGCTACAATTATTATGCAAAGACACTTTGTCCATGAATAGCCACCACTGTCTACAACCAGGTACTCATTCATAGAATTGAGTGAACTGGAGCAATGTAGAGTGATTGAACTTGCCCAAAGTTAGATTTAGCAGTACAGAATTAAAACACGGGTTCTCTCAAATGTTATAGTGACTGTGTAACTGGACTCCACATTTACATATTCGTAAGGTATTACATATTCATAAGGTATTACATATTCGTAAGGTATTACATATTCATAAGGTATTACATATTCGTAAGGTATTGCATATTATTCGTAAGGTATTACATTGTATATTCGTAAGGTATTGCGTATTCGTAACGTATTGCGTATTCGTAAGGTATTGCGTATTCGTAAGGTATTACATATTCGTAAGGTATTACATATTCATAAGGTATTGCATATTCGTAAGGTATTACATATTCGTAAGGTATTACATATTCGTAAGTTATTGCATATTCGTAAGGTATTACATATTCGTAAGGTATTACATATTACAGTATTGTGACAGAATATTATATACAAAGAACATAAAAGGATCCATTATTATCTTTCTAAAAGCATCTACAATCGTGGTTACACAATCGACATACAAAAAGTTGACATTTGAAAGATTAATTCACAAGCCTTGACAACCAGGCATTATGCAGGATAAACATTTTGTCAATTGTTTTCTGACCAGAGATAAACTTCAAACTCATGTGTGACAACCATTTTCAAGCCATAACTGACAATTATGTAACATTTTTGAAGCCTCCAAATTTGTTTACCTGTCCAGTGATATTACTACCTGTCCATAATGGGTTTTACCCATCCAAATGACGGGTGGATGGGTCTCTGCATAAAGTTATACTTAACAGCCCATTTATCCCTTCTACAGCCCTGTAAATGGGAGGCAGTAGACTGATAGTTGTGAATGACTGTAAACACAGTCTACAGGTGCTTCCAATGTCTCTCTTTTCTACCTAATTTTCAAGAAAGCAATCTGGAGAATTCACAATCGCAGAATATTTTTACTGAATCGTTTATCATGTGTTGAATACAAACTTGCAATGAAAATACATGTGTGTCTATTCCCGCAAACTTGTTTGGGTACTGTTAGAATGAATTTGTGCTTAAGATATGTATATGTTTCTGTTTGTGAGCCAAGCAGAAGGACGTGACATACAAAAATGGCACAATTTCCGTTTAATCAGGCAACTATGGTAGGGCTGTCACCAAGGTGAGGGATACCTACTGGAGGGCATACCAGGGCTCTCCTACAGTTCAGGAGATGCCCACCAGAGGGCATAGCTGATCATGGGTAGGGAAGGTGTGAGAGGGTTCAGGTGATGAGGCAGTGAGAGTGAAAACGTTGGTCCGGGGGGAGAGTTTGTGACGAGCCACGTGGCGCTTGATTTGTACTTTTATTTAAATTATACTTTTACTATTAGTTTATTATATTTATTTTTGAAGCATAAAACAAAGATTGCTCCTGGTGAGTTTTATAGAAGGTGTTTGTTTATATTTCTCTTGTGCCAATACAGCGTAAGTTATCCCTTTATTTATTCTGCCGTTGCCTAATTATAATTAGTCTAGCAGCAGTACAACATAACTATTAAAGTTAGGCATCAGGCATAAATTGTCACTTCAAAACAACCGTCTTGAGTTAAAAAGGGAATAATTCTTTGCAAGTTTAGACATAAATCTGTTTCTCCCTCCAGTCCCTACAGGGATAAAAGCGGAAATATCCTTAATTGTGGCACAGGGATTGATTCAATGCAAAACACGAGCAAAATCAATAGGTATCTTTTTTCACGTTCTCTCCCGTGTTTTGACGCGTGTTTCTCGTTGATCTGTTTTCACTCACAAAAACTGTTTTGTAAACGCTGGCGTAAAAACTCAGTCAATATTTGCGTGTAGCCTGCTTAAGTGGGGGAATTGTTGGACGGAAATTTACGTTTTGCTCGTGGCAGCGTGAATGAAGTGGCAGACGACCGCGCCGGCACGGTATCGACTGGTCCCACGGAAGCGATTAGTTGCCACAATGAGGCTAATTTGCATAGAGGCGGCCGCAGTGGAGGGCTGCTGACACACAGACACAGATTGGTTCATTCACATGGGCGGTGATGTGTGAAATTGGTGTTGAGAGACAAGGAAATTTGCTGTGCGGCCATGCGCGACTGTGTTGATGTTGCTCAGACATCTGCAGTACAGCTGGTCATAAAACGGAGGTCATGATGTGGCTGGTCATAAAACGGAGGTCATGATGTGGCTGGTCTTAATACAGATGTCATGATGTGGCTGGTCATAACACGGATGTCATGATGTGGCTGGTCATAAAACGGAGGTCATGATGTGGCTGGTCTTAATACAGATGTCATGATGTGGCTGGTCATAATACAGAGGTCATGATGCGGCACCTTCCAATTAAGGTTACATTGTAATTAAGGTCACCCTAAGATGGTCTCAAATTATTTTTGTGTACAGTAAATTTTAGGAACTTAATCCTGACAGGTCACATCACCTAAGGTAGATTTACCTATCTCAGGTTTTCGCACTAGATTTAATGCCTGCCTTAGACAGTACGTAGCATATTTCGATATCAACTCCCATAACAGCTGTTTGTGAAAAATCAACAAAATAATTTACCTTTTTTAATTTACTTTTTTACACATCTATCGAGTAAGTTTTCATTTTCTGTGTAACTGGACAGAAGTTTCTGGCAATATTTAGTAAAACATACCATCTCGCCGTCACTAACAGCATCATTTGATCCTGTGTGTAAACATTTTGACGATGTAGCTACGATTTGGCTTGTTGTTTCTTGTGTCTTTGGGCCGGTGGGAAGTGTTTATGTCAGGTGTCTGAGTTCACACACACACTGAATATGGCAACTAGCACCGAAACTGGAGGCAGAACAAAAAATCTGTGCATGGCTTAATTGACCTAACACGTGAACTACAGCCAAGTAAAGTAAGACGCACAGACGCAAGATGCCATCTGTAACACCAGCCTTACTGTCATAGGCAGTCAACTCGCATTTCTAGGAATAAAGTTATTGATAACGATTCTGTATGCGTATTAGTATTGATTTCTTACTTAACTGCGTTTGCCATTTTTTCGTGATGTTTTGCCACAAGGTGGCGCCTCAAACTGACTAGGAATCGAACATGTTCTATGGTTGCGTTGTTCTAGGAAATAATTTATTTATCTATTGTGTTTGTGTGCTGGTGTAGACAGTTGATGCCTTAGGTCTTAGGTGATTACCTCCAAACAGCCCAAACTTGGGCTAATGCAGGAGTTTTTCTTCTCTAGAATTTGTGAGTCCACTACAGGTTACACATTTACCCCCTGTGTGGGATCTTTTACTTCCCCTGGCATAGACACCAGACAGAAGGGACCACCGGCTTTTAGTGTCTCCAGGCACTGTGGCAGAGTGGTGCAAATGTCAGTTGAAAGAAGCTTTGTTTGAGTCCACTTTGTATTTATCAGTTCTATTTTGTTCAGTCAACATTGCCTCAGTTCATACAAATGTGTAGATGAGTTCCACTTGACTGTAGCAGGCCTGGGTAATGTTCTGACTATTTGAACGAGAAGAAATTCATAAAAATGTGAGAGATTTCAGCATGTTTGCTAGAGGGTGATCTGGTCCCCAAATTGTCATACTTAAGATCATAGGGGGTTTGTGATGGATTTTTGCCGTAGAGATAATTTTGTTTTTTACGTTCTATTTTATTTCATTTTATTATGATTTATAATAAATATTGATGCATTTTCTACATTCATGTTTATTTGGCAGTAAATTTGGATGAGAAACTAGTAAATTAATGAACTTGAAATTGTTGTTTGTCTGAGGATTTTGGTCCAGAAGTGGTAGGTTGTGAAATTACATTAAAATGAAATAAAAGCTTAGAATTGTAGTACTAATATGAGCCCAACTGTAGATAACTTGCGGTTAGCAGTGATTTCAGTCATGTTTCATAAACACATTCCTAGAGGCGTGAGATTTCTCTCGGCCACCTGGTGAGTGTTGATGTTATCTCTGACTTCTCACTCACTCACCAGGTGGTAATGGCATCTCTTACGCCCCATTGACGCTGCTCAAATTCGACACCTAGAAAACATCTAGGAATGTTTCCAGGGTGCTTCCTAGAAAGCACCTGTCACTGGATGGTGGTTCTTCCTTCACAAGAATGTGTGTTGTATAATTACGAGAAAAACAGACCTGGAGACAGGGCAGGGCACCACTATCTGTTGAAGAACTTTGGAAAATTGTTGGTTTATCTTGGAGAAATTTTGGGAAAGTTT
Source organism: Ridgeia piscesae (assembly GCA_025642075.2). Taxonomy (NCBI): domain Eukaryota; kingdom Metazoa; phylum Annelida; class Polychaeta; order Sabellida; family Siboglinidae; genus Ridgeia; species Ridgeia piscesae. The sequence continues at coordinate 66,358 of JAODUO010001292.1, forward strand.
CACCTTCGTTGTTGGCATTCCAGGGGGTGATTAATGATTCAGCCAATCAGCTGTCTTGATGATGTAATGCTTCACTTTAAGTCAGTAATCATCAGTGATTCATGTAACGGTTTTCACTAAATTTTGCAAAACATACTGGTTAGTCACACTCATATAATTATATATATATATATATATATATATATATATATATATATATATATAGTGTTATATATTATATATATATATATATATATATATATATGTAATATATACATATGTATAATATATATATATATATATATATATATATATATATATATATATATATATAAAATAGTATATATATTTATATATATATACAGTATATATATATATACATAATATATATATATATATATATATATATATATATATATATCCATACCATATATTTATGTGAAATGACAGTAACATTTAAAGTATAAAAACTCGCACTTGGTGACGTACTTAATGAACTACGGCTAGAGAGAGAAAGGACTGTCCCATGTGTCATTCTTGGTACTTTACCTGTGACATCTCAAGTGTTATAATAATTATTATTAAATACAATGAATATAAATACGTTTCTGTGCAATACCACAAAGACTGCAGACATTTCAGGAATGAATCATGTCATGTTGGTACAATCCGTATTTATATGCATAAAATACACCTGGTCCCCAAAGGTAAACCACATGCCCCCATTTATGTCGTCTTCCTTCGAACTTTCACCGTCTCACTCGGGTTATTATATTTCCTCTTTGGGCATTGCCTTTAAAACAACGTCATACTGTTTTCTATAAAACATATTAATACAAATTTGAACAATGAATTTGTTTTTTGCTGTCCTAACAACCTAAACCATATTGCATTGTTTAATTAATATACCAAGATTAGAAAGTTCGAACATTTATTTTTAAAAGTGGTAAACACGATAAAAGCAAAGTCGGGGTTGTAAAGCAGGAAATGTGGAGGACACTGAAAAATTGTAAAATGCCAGAAATCTGCCACAGTACTGGGACAAACGGGAAGTTGAACCCAGCCCTCCCCAACAGTCTGTTGTGGCCTGCCACTGTAGGGATGGCTGTTAATGATTTAATGGCAATTTGTCTCTTCTCAACTGTGACGACACCAGAAGCCTCC
>JAODUO010001292.1:70000-100000 GCA_025642075.2 Ridgeia piscesae
TGTGTGCGTTCTGTGTGCGTTCTGTGTGCGTTCTGTGTGCGTTCTGTGTGCGTTCTGTGTGCGTTCTGTGTGCGGTGTGTGTGCGTTCTGTGTGCGTTCTGTGTGCGGTCTGTGCGCGTTCTGTGCGCGTTATATGTGAGTTATGTGTGTTCTGTGTGCGTTCTGTGTGCGTTCTGTGTGCGTTCTGTGTGCGTTCTGTGTGCGTTCTGTGTGCGTTCTGTGTGCGTTCTGTGTGCGTTCTGTGTGCGTTCTGTGTGCGTTCTGTGTGCGTTCTGTGTGCGTTCTGTGTGCGTTCGTGTGCGTTCTGTGTGCGTTCTGTGTGCGTTCTGTGTGCGTTCTGTGTGCGTTCTGTGTGCGTTCTGTGTGCGTTCTGCGTGCGTTCTGCGTGCGTTCTGCGTGCGTTCTGCGTGCGTTCTGCGTGCGTTCTGCGTGCGTTCTGCGTGCGTTCTGCGTGCGTTCTGCGTGCGTTCTGCGTGCGTTCTGCGTGCGTTCTGCGTGCGTTCTGCGTGCGTTCTGCGTGCGTTCTGCGTGCGTTCTGCGTGCGTTCTGCGTGCGTTCTGCGTGCGTCTCTGCGTTCTGCGTGCGTTCTGCGTGGCTGCTGCGTTCTGCGTGCGTTCTGCGTGCGTTCTGCGTGCGTTCTGCGTGCGTTCTGCGTGCGTTCTGCGTGCGTTCTGCGTGCGTTCTGCGTGCGTTCTGCGTGCGTTCTGCGTGCGTTCTGCGTGCGTTCTGCGTGCGTTCTGCGTGCGTTCTGCGTGCGTTCTGTGTGCGTTCTGCTCGTTCTGCGTGCGTTCATGCGTGCGTTCTGCGTGCGTTCGTGCGTTTGCGTGCGTTCTGCGTGCGTTCTGTGCGTTCTGCGTGCGTCTCGTGCGTTCTGCGTGCGTTCTGCGTGCGTTTCGTGCGTCTGCGTGCGTCTGCGTGCGTTCTGCGGTTCTGCGTGCGTTCTGCGTGCGTTCTGCGTGCGTTCTGCTGCGTTCGCGTGCGTTCTGCGTGCGTTCTGCGTGCGTTCTGGTGCGTTCTGGTGTGTCTTGCGTGTCGTGTTCTGCGTGCGTTCTGGTGCGTTCTGTTGCGTTCTGGTGCGTTCTGCGTGCGTTCTGCGTGCGTTCTGGTCGTTCTGGTGTTCGTGCGTTCTGGTGCGTTCTGTGTGCGTTCGGTGGTTGCGTGCGTCATGGTGCGTTCTGCGTGGGTTTTGTGGTGTTCTGTTGCGTCTGTGTCGTTCTGCGTGTGTTCTGCGTGGTCTTCTGGTGCGTTCTTGCGTGTGTTCTGTCGTTCGTGGTTCTGTGCGTATCATGCGTGTTCTGTGGTTCTGCGTGCTTCTGGTGCGTTCTGCGTGCGTTCTGCGTTGCTTGCGTGCGGTTGTTGTGCTCACAGTGCGCTTGCATGCGTGTCGGCTGTTGGTTTGTGAGGATGTCTTTACGTAACGCTTGCTGTTTCATGTGTTCTGTATGCTGATGTACGTGCTTGTGACGTTCATGTCGTTGCGTGTCTGCGTGCGTTCCATGCGATGCTCACATGTGTTCTGTCGGGCATGTTCATGATCAGTCTTTGCGTGGTTCTGCGTCTCTATCTGCGCTATGTGTTATGCTGTATCCCTCATGCTTCTCTGCTTGCTGTTTCAGTCTTGTGCGTTCGCTGCGTTCTGCGTGCGTTCTGCGTGCGTTCTGCGTGCGTTCTGCGTGCGTTCTGCGTGCGTTCTGCGTGCGTTCTGCGTGCGTTCTGTGTGTGTTCTGTGCGCGTTATGTGTGAGTTATGTGTTGTGTGTCTGTGTGCGTTCTGTGTGTGTTCTGTGTGCGTTCTGTGTGTGTTCTGTGTGTGTTCTGTGTGCGTTCTGTGTGTGTTCTGTGTGCGTTCTGTGTGTGTTCTGTGTGCGTTCTGTGTGTGTTCTGTGCGCGTTATGTGTGAGTTATGTGTGTTCTGTGTGTGTTCTGTGTGCGTTCTGTGTGCGTTCTGTGTGCGTTCTGTGTGTGTTCTGCGTGTGTTCTGTGTGTGTTGTGTGTGTGTTCTGTGTGTGTTCTGTGTGCGTTCTGTGTGTGTTCTGTGCGCGTTATGTGTGAGTTATGTGTGTTCTGTGTGTGTTCTGCGTGTGTTCTGTGTGCGTTCTGTGTGTGTTCTGCGTGTGTTCTGTGTGTGTTGTGTTGTCTTGTGCGATCACAAATGAAACACTCACTGCTGGAGTTAGATGCCTTAGACATCAGCCGAGGCCTACACAGAGCCTGTAATAGGCTTGTGTAGGATTGTCATGTGACACACCAGTAGACGCTTGCATGTTGTGTGGTCATGTGTGTCTTTGTATGCTGAATGATCAACGATTGCTTGTGCACAATTACGATGACTCGGCGAGTGTAATCATATTACAGGCCCTGTCTGTGATCACATAATCTGTTGGAGATGCATGTGTGCACACACGCACGCACATGCATGCACACACACACATGTGTGTGCATGTCAGGGCAGGATGCTGGATCAAATGTTTATCAGTCATACAATTTTGATGGTCACATGACACATGACACAGTCATCTACATACATGCCAGCTGAGAAATGTGTTTTATGACCTGGAATAAACTACAAACAAACTCATGACACCATTTACACTCATTTTAGCGCATACTGACAACAACTATGATTTTTCAAGATCTTTTTTTGCTCCGTCATTGTTATACTGACCCCCCCATCCCCCTCGTCCACCCATATTTCAATGGAGTTTAGAGTTTACCCAACCATATGACAGGTGGGAGTGTCTCTACATAAAGCTGTGGTGTGGGTGGGTCACGTTTAAGATGTCGCAATTGTTTGTACATGTCCTGTCATGTGTTGCCAGAACATTATTGAAATCTTGCGACGATTCCAGGCACTATGTCATTTCTCAGTGAAATAATGTTAAATGAGCCCAGCAAGGCATCAGATTAGACGGGCAGTTTAAAAAATACCATCAGTAGTTTTACAACATATACAAAGACCACTTTATGGCAGTTATTGATAGACTAATAAATCACTCGCCAGACAGAATGGTTGTACAGCGTAGCGTCTCTGACAGTCCCCCCCCCATAGCTCTTTCTTTGACACCACTCGAGGGATGAGGATATGACTGCCACAGAACGTTTGAAATATCACCAATTGATTTTCTTTAACTGTCGGTGGCTGAAACGTCCCTTGGTCTGTCTTTATGTTGGCGTCTATGGATTAAACGAACATCGATCAGACTGGTGCTGTAAAGTCTATGGGTATAGCACCATTTCAGGCATATCTTCACAAAATATATTGGCGGTGTTTTTAAAGTAATATCTGTCATGTACAGTGGGAATCATTAGTCAGGCGCTGATCATTTCTTGCAGTACACCAGAGCACCTTGCCTGTGAAAATGGCATTTTCATAAAATCTGAACAAATGTGATTGAATATATTGTTCATGGCTCCAAGAATGGTTTATTGTAGTACAGTGTATAATTTAGCTTACTTTGGGTCATTTACCTGTCAGATGAACACATTTTCTGGCAATTTTCCACCCCACCATCAAAGAAATTGGCTGATTTTTATCTTACAATAAGCATCAAATCAAGCCTATCCTAAAAATCATTTGATGATTGTTCACATTTCTGTGGAGGTATAAAGTTTTGCAACAACAATCAAAGTCAAATGGAAGGTGAACTTTTCAGAATAAGTGAGATTTTAAGCATATTTTGACATATAAAAAATCATCAAATTCCAAGATGGTGCAGTGGAAGCCATTTGTTCGTATGAGAGACCCACAAAGGGATATGTTCATAAAATTGTCGCTTGCTACCCTTACTTAATTCATGCTAAGCAGCCAAATTGTTGGACAAGTTGGTTATAGTGCCATATAATTTGTTATTTCCGTAAGAGAAACCACAATCTAACATAAATATTGTGAGTGTAAACATGTGCATGTGTATGTGCATGCACATTGCACATGCCAGGCCAAATATGCATGGTGTGTATAATCATGATAATCGATATATATATCAAGATTTTGGCACCCAAAATTTCCATCACTCATTACCAGTCTAGTCCAATGCCTACCAGTCCAAAACAACATTTGCCGGTCGAAAATGTAGATGGATGGGTCTTTAACTGAAGCCAGGCCTCTAAACTCTACCACAGTTATTGTAGGGCTAGTGTCGTAACGTCTCATGTTACACCCAATTGTGTCTACGTCACATGTTGTTATGCTCTCAGTTAAAACACAGTTGTCTCCTGTCTCCTGTCCACTCATCTTGTTCTTCAAGAGAGTCTAGGATGGAACTAAGTAAGCTCTTCAAATTAATTGATTCCGTTGAGGATTTATTGCTTTAAGCGTCCGATCAGGGAATTGATCTGAATCTTTCGTGTTCGATCGTTTCATTCTCAGTTCTGTCCAGCGTCGGCCATTGCTAGACTCGTCCACTCTGAGGTCAAGGTAGAGGTCAAAGGTCAAGTAAGGTCAAAGGTAGAATGCACAAGGCAGACAGATGGAGGGGTGGTAATCGACAGAGCATTCCTGGGCTACGTTCACACCTTTTTGTTATTTTAAAGACAATTTCCGTGTTTATTTGTCAGTGACCAGTTCCAGTTGAATGCACTGTACTTAAAATTGATCAGTTCCCAAGAGTGGCCTCTGACAGACACTGTCATTGCATAAAGTTGATGTAGACGTAGACTTGTTTTGCATGATATGGAAAGTAGGCATAGTGGATTTTCCAATAATTCCAGCTACGTCTTCCATCCTTTGAGGAATATATAAAAAAACACGTGACGGGAATATGTCCAATTTATTGTTTATAATTATTTTACAGAACTCATGCAAGAAATGTGGCGTAATCAATTCCAGTAGGTACTAAGTGATAACTTGAGTGAGACAAACTGTTGCCAGCTAATAGAAGAGAATAAAAGTTTCATTTGTTAAATAAATAATTTAAAATGACCCTTTAGTTTATATGTAGCGTTTAATCAAAATTAATAAAATTTCATTAATAAGGAATGGATTTACTTACACAAAACTTTGAGGTGACCCTTATGTAAACATGAAATGTGTAAATGTTTTATGCCCCCCCCCATCCCTGCCCCTGTACTCTTTCCATCCATGGATTATTTAGACATTTATTACCTGGTCACAACCTAATTTCATCCCTCAGCGTGTCCCATAAAGACAGCCCTACTCTACCCTGAATCCCAGGGAAGTGCTGGGGACTCAAGCTACCTATTGGGAGATAAGTCATCCAATTAAGGGATGTTAGATTAAATCTGTCAGTGGCATCTTCCCACCAACCCAATACACCTGCTGTAAATCTGGATCAGCTTGATCTTAATACCCCCCCCCCCGCCACAGAGGGATCATTCAGTTATTCACTGTTCTTGGTGGTGAATAAACTGCCGGTGATTACAAGTTGAATCACCCCATGAAAAATGTGTACACTGAAAAATACTGTGCACTGCTAGGGAGGTGAGTCTACAGACCCGGTCACCCTCAGTGCACTGCTAGGGAGGTGAGTCTACAGACCCAGTCATCCTCAGTGCACTGCTAGGGAGGTGAGTCTACAGACCCAGTCACCCTGAGTGCACTGCTAGGGAGGTGAGTCTACAGACCCAGTCATCCTCAGTGCACTGCTAGGGAGGTGAGTCTACAGACCCAGTCACCCTCAGTGCACTGCTAGGGAGGTGAGTCTACAGACCCAGTCACCCTCAGTGCACTGCTAGGGAGGTGAGTCTACAGACCCAGTCACCCTCAGTGCACTGCTAGGGAGGTGAGTCTACAGACCCAGTCACCCTCAGTGCACTGCTAGGGAGGTGAGTCTACAGACCCAGTCACCCTGAGTGCACTGCTAGGGAGGTGAGTCTACAGACCCAGTCACCCTGAGTGCACTGCTAGGGAGGTGAGTCTACAGACCCAGTCACCCTCAGTGCACTGCTAGGGAGGTGAGTCTACAGACCCAGTCACCCTCAATGCACTGCTAGGGAGGTGAGTCTACAGACCTAGTCACCCTCAGTGCACTGCTAGGGAGGTGAGTCTACAGACCCAGTCACCCTCAGTGCACTGCTAGGGAGGTGAGTCTACAGACCCAGTCACCCTCAATGCACTGCTAGGGAGGTGAGTCTACAGACCTAGTCACCCTCAGTGCACTGCTAGGGAGGTGAGTCTACAGACCCAGTCACCCTCAGTGCACTGCTAGGGAGGTGAGTCTACAGACCCAGTCACCCTCAGTGCACTGCTAGGGAGGTGAGTCTACAGACCCAGTCACCCTCAATGCACTGCTAGGGAGGTGAGTCTACAGACCTAGTCACCCTCAGTGCACTGCTAGGGAGGTGAGTCTACAGACCCAGTCACCCTCAGTGCACTGCTAGGGAGGTGAGTCTACAGACCCAGTCACCCTAAAGTGCACTGCTAGGGAGGTGAGTCTACAGACCTAGTCACCCTCAGTGCACTGCTAGGGAGGTGAGTCTACAGACCCAGTCACCCTCAGTGCACTGCTAGGGAGGTGAGTCTACAGACCCAGTCATCCTCAGTGCACTGCTAGGGAGGTGAGTCTACAGACCCAGTCATCCTCAGTGCACTGTTAGGGAGGTGAGTCTACAGACCCAGTCATCCTCAGTGCACTGCTAGGGAGGTGAGTCTACAGACCTAGTCATCCTCAGTGCACTGCTAGGGAGGTGAGTCTACAGACCTAGTCACCCTCAGTGCACTGCTAGGGAGGTGAGTCTACAGACCTAGTCACCCTCAGTGCACTGCTAGGGAGGTGAGTCTACAGACCCAGTCATCCTCAGTGCACTGCTAGGGAGGTGAGTCTACAGACCCAGTCATCCTCAGTGCACTGCTAGGGAGGTGAGTCTACAGACCCAGTCATCCTCAGTGCACTGCTAGGGAGGTGAGTCTACAGACCCAGTCATCCTCAGTGCACTGTTAGGGAGGTGAGTCTACAGATCCAGTCACCCTCAGTGCACTGCTAGGGAGGTGAGTCTACAGACCCAGTCACCCCCAGTGCACTGCTAGGGAGGTGAGCCTACAGACCAAGTCATCCTCAGTGCACTGCTAGGGAGGTGAGCCTACAGACCCAGTCACCCTGAGTGCACTGCTAGGGAGGTGAGTCTACAGACCCAGTCACCCTCAGTGCACTGCTAGGGAGGTGAGTCTACAGACCCAGTCACCCTCAGTGCACTGCTAGGGAGGTGAGTCTACAGACCCAGTCACCCTGAGTGCACTGCTAGGGAGGTGAGTCTACAGACCTAGTCACCCTCAGTGCACTGCTAGGGAGGTGAGTCTACAGACCCAGTCACCCTGAGTGCACTGCTAGGGAGGTGAGTCTACAGACCCAGTCACCCTGAGTGCACTGCTAGGAGGTGAGTCTACAGACCCGGTCACCCTCAGTGCACTGCTAGGGAGGTGAATCTACAGACCTAGTCACCCTGAGTGCACTGCTAGGGAGGTGAGTCTACAGACCCAGTCACCCTGAGTGCACTGCTAGGGAGGTGAGTCTACAGACCCAGTCACCCTGAGTGCACTGCTAGGGAGGTGAGTCTACAGACCCAGTCACCCACAGTGCACTGTTAGGGAGCGTGAGTCGTGAGTGTCAACGCCAGACATTAGTCATTCCTGGGCAATACCACAAGTCATTTGTCAAGCGCTTTCCTATAATTCAAGTTTGCAGCACAATCAGGTGCAGCGCCTGGCTAAATGCACAACAGCCGAGTGTGATAATGTGAATGTATAGACCATTTACGTCACTTTTTATGTTTTTATATGTATACATTTATTTTCTTTATAAGTCCGTGTGGATAGACGGAACAGAAATGTCAAAACTAGGCCAACCGATTCCATATGTCCAAACGTAGTCTGGAGGTTTGTTGACGTGAAAGATTCAGAGCAATATGGGAGTGCAGTTGAAGATCAATTATACTCTTACGTTAATCAGGAGAACTGTGACATGCCGCCTTGGAACTGGCAGAAATTATTTTGGATAGTCTTGAATAGTGAGTGAGATGGTCGTATTAGAGGAGCTGATTTTGTTTGCTCTACTGTTGTGGACACATTTTTGGACTGCCTTGAGGTGACCTTAATTGTGAGGTGGCTGCTATGATGACGGTAGGCAAGGATCCACTGACTTGAGTAAGAAGACACTTGCTCATACTGCTGCGTGAAGCAATAGTCTGTTTATTTTGGAAGATAATTCATATTTCAACCGACTTGTGTCTTTGTAAATTAACAAACAACTGGCAAAAATGTTACACTGCATAAACACTTGGTGTCAGTTGGAAATTAAATACTGGTCTGACCCCACCTGTCTACCCCAGCTGGTGCTGTGTTTGACCAGTACAGTGGACATGCCTTCTAAGACATCTGGCGTTAGCCACAGACTGACCAGTGTTGACCAGCTGATATTGATTGAGGCTCTGAACATACAGTGTCCAGCAGATGTCCGGCATTGGTCAGCTGTCCTGACTGGGGATACCTTTCTTCTTGTTCCATCATCATGCACCAGGGGCGCTGCTGGTTGTGTCAGTGTCTGTGTCTTCAACTTGAGGTGTGCCAGATTTTGTGTTCGCTGTAGCCTAAAATTTGCCCAAACTGTTGTTGTCCATTTGACATGTGTAAGGGGGGGGGTAGATTGTGATGAAGATGAATAATGATGATGATGTTTGTGAGTAAAATAAAGATTCACTCGACACATCAGTCAACATGAAGACATCATGTGGGTGTGGGAAGATGTAAACTGAGATGGTATGGACTGGTCATGTGATCTAATGGCCTGATAAAAACCTTCCTCCAAGGCACAGTGAGAGGGAAAAGAAGAAGAGGCAGGCGGAAAAGAACTGGGAAGACAACGTGAAAGAATGGACTCAACTTGTTCAAGTCACAAGTAGCGTAAGAATATCTGGGGTCTATGCCAGGGGAAGTAAAAGATCCCACACAGGGGGTCAATGTGTAACATGTAGTGGATTCACAAATTCTCGTTGGACTTTAAATGCCCTGCAAAGGGCCTCGCCCAGTATCTGAGAGAAGAGGAGAGGAGAGGAGAGGAGAAGAGAGGAGAGGAGAGGAGAGGAGAGGAGAGGAGAGGAAGAAACGAGACAAGAGAAAGACGAGAGAAAGATGAGACGAGACGAGACGAGACGAGACGAGACGAGACGAGACGAGACGAGACGAGACGAGACGAGACGAGACGAGACGAGACGAGACGAGAGAAAGACGAGAGAAAGACGAGAGAAAGACGAGAGAAGAGAAGAGAAGGGAAGGGAAGGGAAGGGAAGGGAAGGGAAGGGAAGGGAAGGGAAGGGAAGGGAAGGGAAGGGAGGGAGGGGAGGGGAGGAGAAGAGAAGATGAAGACTGAGAGTACAAGCCAAGGTGATGGTAGTCTCACCTGGTTAGGGGATTAATGGTCAGGTAGACTTAACTATTTGAACCGATTAGTACCAGTTGGTCACTGATGAGAGGGGTTGCATGAGCGAGTGTGCTTGGATTCGTCGAAGTCTTAGGATTGAGGTGTAAATGGGAGGAGTGACTGGTCTGTTCTTGTGCTTGGTACGAGTCAGTCACTGGGGTGATTCAGGCTACACATGTACCCTCTGTTAGCAGCAGTGAGCAAGTCACCACCCCCACTTATATCATAAGGGTGTCTTCTCCCTGTGCGTGTGCGCGTGTGCGCGTGTGCGCGTGTGCGCGTGTGCGCGTGTGCGCGTGTGCGCGCGTGCGCGCGCGCGTGCGTGCGTGTGCGAGTGTGTGCTTGTGTGTGTGTGTCAATACTTGTAAATGGTAGATTAAGTTAGTGAGTGACATGGCATGTGGACGGTGTCATGTAGACACAGTGACATGGCGTGTGGACTGTGTCATGTAGACACAGTGACATGGCATGTGGACGGTGTCATGTAGACACAGTGACATGGCGTGTGGACTGTGTCATGTAGACACAGTGACATGGCGTGTGGACTGTGTCATGTAGACACAGTGACATGGCGTGTGGACTGTGTCATGTAGACACAGTGACATGGCGTGTGGACTGTGTCATGTAGACACAGTGACATGGCGTGTGGACTGTGTCATGTAGACACAGTGACATGGCGTGTGGACTGTGTCATGTAGACACAGTGACATGGCGTGTGGACTGTGTCATGTAGACACAGTGACATGGCGTGTGGACTGTGTCATGTAGACACAGTGACATGGCGTGTGGACTGTGTCATGTAGACACAGTGACATGGCGTGTGGACTGTGTCATGTAGACACAGTGACATGGCGTGTGGACTGTGTCATGTAGACACAGTGACATGGCGTGTGGACTGTGTCATGTAGACACAGTGACATGGCGTGTGGACTGTGTCATGTAGACACAGTGACATGGCGTGTGGACTGTGTCATGTAGACACAGTGACATGGCGTGTGGACTGTGTCATGTAGACACAGTGACATGGCGTGTGGACTGTGTCATGTAGACACAGTGACATGGCGTGTGGACTGTCATGTAGACACAGTGACATGGCGTGTGGACTGTGTCATGTAGACACAGTGACATGGCGTGTGGACTGTGTCATGTAGACACAGTCCAGCCACAGGGAGTTGAGACTGGGCCAGTAATCTAATATCACGTCAAGTGAGAGTTTGCTTTGTCCCTGGCCTGTGTGTGGCTGTGTGTGGCTGTGTGTGGCTGCCTCTGGCACCCCTGGCAATGTCCATAATACAATTACCCATGCATGCACACCAGCATGCGTGCATGCGATGGCGTGGGCGTGTAGTATAGCACGCCTACAAATGTAGGGTGATTTTACACCGGGATGCAAATATTCTTATTTCTTTTTTGCCACTAGTCAGAAAGTATTCAGCAGTATTAAACCAGGACGGTTTCTGCACTATTACAGTCGTTGCACAACACATTGCTATGTGGTGCGATGTGGACACTGGTGTGGACACTGATGTGGACGCTGATGTGGACGCTGATGTGAACACTGGTGTGGTCACTGATGTGGACGCTGGTGTGGACGCTGGTGTGGACGCTGGTGTGGACGCTGGTGTGGACGGTGGTGTGGACGGTGGTGGTGTGGACGCTGGTGTGGCCTGGTGGGATTCGGGGGCCTTTGGCCCGGGGTTTGAGTTTGTTGCTGGGTGGAGGTTATGTTTACTTTACAAGGGGGGGGGGACAATGATGTAATTCTCTTAGGACCAAATTATAACTTACAAGACAATGAGAACTTACAAGACAATGAGAACTTACAAGAAAAGTGATAACTTACAAGACAGTGATAACTTACAAGACAGTGATAACTTACAAGACAGTGATAACTTACAAGACAATGATAAATTACAAGACAATGAGAACTTACAAGACAATGAGAACTTACAAGAAAGTGATAACTTACAAGACAGTGATAACTTACAAGACAGTGAAAAACTTACAAGACAATGAGAACTTACAAGACAATGAGAACTTACAAGACAGTGATAACTTACAAGACAGTGATAACTTACAAGACAGTGATAAATTACAAGACAATGAGAACTTACAAGACAATGAGAACTTACAAGACAGTGATAACTTACAAGACAGTGATAACTTACAAGACAGTGATAAATTACAAGACAATGAGAACTTACAAGACAATGAGAACTTCAATAAGTTCCAAGAATGATACTTTCAAGACTTTGAAACTTACAAGACAGTGATAACTTAAAAAATTAAAATTACAAGACAATGAGAAAACCACAAACAATGTGAAACAAGACATTTTCAAAAGTGATAATTACAATATAATGATAAATTAAAGACATTGAGATTCCCAACTCATTTTTTACAAGACAGTGATAACTTCTATGCGTGATAATTGGGTTTGACATGAAACCTTTCAAATAATAGGATGGACGCGTGATAACTTACAAGACAGTGATAACTTGCAAGACAGTGATAACTTACAAGACAGTGATAACTTACAAGACAATGAGAAATTACAAGACAATGAGAACTTACAAGACAGTGATAACTTACAAGACAGTGATAACTTACAAGACAATGAGAAATTACAAGACAATGAGAACTTACAAGACAGTGATAACTTGCAAGACAGTGATAACTTACAAGACAATGAGAAATTACAAGACAATGAGAACTTACAAGACAATGAGAACTTACAAGACAGTGATAACTTGCAAGACAGTGATAACTTACAAGACAGTGATAAATTACAAGACAATGAGAACTTACAAGACAGTGATAACTTACAAGACAGTGATAACTTACAAGACAATGAGAAATTACAAGACAATGAGAACTTACAAGACAATGAGAACTTACAAGACAGTGATAACTTACAAGACAGTGATAACTTACAAGACAGTGATAAATTACAAGACAATGAGAACTTACAAGACAATGAGAACTTACAAGACAGTGATAACTTACAAGACAATGAGAAATTACAAGACAATGAGAAATTACAAGACAATGACAACTGTCTTAATAAGTTCCAAGAATGAGCTTTAACATGTTGTAACACTGTACTGATGTGCATTTTTTTAATTATTCACAGATGACCTGAGATAAACCACAAACACATGTGTAAACCCCCATTTTCAAAGCATAATTGACAATATATTATGATTTTTAAGACCTTTATTTCCCAACTCATTTTTTACCCATCAAGTGATGTTTCTATGCGTCCACATTGGGTTTGATTGAACCTTTCAAATAATAGGTGGACGCGTCTCTACAGAAACCTATGTATACATTTGAATTGAAGAAATGCAGTCAAGTTTCCTGTCAATTTCCCAGGAACTCAATGTCCAGTGGTCATAGCTTCTGCGGGCTGTGGCATTGAAAGGGTTAATGTCAACCGCTGGGATTGTCTGGTGACATGATGTCTGGTTTAGAGAACGGATAAACCTGCGATAAAATAAAGATCCGTGTAAAAATACACACCGTCTCTCACCTGTGTCATTTATGTGTCGATATTGATTCGTTGTGTTTTGTTATTCTGCCTCTCCGAGTGGCAGAGTAGAGAACTACAATGAAACGATTGGGTTCTGGTGTTGTATCTGTGGGTCATCTGTGTGTCATCTGTATGATTTCTCCAGTGTGCTATGATTAATCTGCCTTTGTTAATTTGATGATATTTGCGTTGTTTGGCACATAAGGGTTCACATTTCTTTGTTCATCCGTGAGATTTATTTGGCATTGGCCTCTTCTGTAGGGTAATTATTGCTGTTGAGATTATAATAAAAACAGTAATATTTTTTTATTATTTATTACAGTGTTGTGTATCTGGAAATAAAAATAGTTTAAAGGCGCAACAATGAGTGATAAGAAATTATCTATCGACCTTTAGTGAATGTTCAAAATGTGTTTGTGTCTTGGTGTGTAACTGTGTGGGTGTGTAACTGTGTGGGTGTGTAACTATGTGGGTGTGTAACTGTGTGGGTGTGTAAGTGTATGGGTGTGTAACTGTGTGGGTGTGTAACTGTGTGGGTGTGTAACTGTGTGGGTGTGTAACTGTGTGGATGTGTAACTGTGTGGGTGTGTAACTGTGTGGATGTGTAACTGTGTGGGTGTGTAACTGTGTAACTGTGTGGGTGTGTAACTGTGTGGGTGTGTAACTGTGTGGGTGTGTAACTGTGTGGGTGTGTAACTGTGTGGGTGTGTAACTGTGTGGGTGTGTAACTGTGTGGGTGTGTAACTGTGTGGGTGTGTAACTGTGTGGGTGTGTAACTGTGTGGGTGTGTAACTGTGTGGGTGTGTAAGTGTATGGGTGTGTAACTGTGTGGATGTGTAACTGTGTGGGTGTGTAACTGTGTGGGTGTGTAACTATGTGGGTGTGTAACTGTGTAACTGTGTGGGTGTGTAACTGTGTGGGTGTGTAACTATGTGGGTGTGTAACTGTGTGAGTGTGTAACTGTGTGGGTGTGTAACTGTGTGGGTGTGTAACTGTGTGGGTGTGTAACTGTGTGGGTGTGTAACTGTGTGGGTGTGTAACTGTGTGGGTGTGTAACTGTGTGGGTGTGTAACTGTGTGGGTGTGTAACTGTGTGGGTGTGTAAGTGTATGGGTGTGTAACTGTGTGGATGTGTAACTGTGTGGGTGTGTAACTGTGTGGGTGTGTAACTATGTGGGTGTGTAACTGTGTGGGTGTGTAACTGTGTGGATATGTAACTGTGTGGGTGTGTAACTGTGTGGATATGTAACTGTGTGGGTGTGTAACTGTGTGGATATGTAACTGTGTGGGTGTGTAACTGTGTGGATGTGTAACTGTGTGGGTGTGTAACTGTGTAACTGTGTGGGTGTGTAACTGTGTGGGTGTGTAACTGTGTGGGTGTGTAACTGTGTGGGTGTGTAACTGTGTGGGTGTGTAACTGTGCTGTATAAGAATTTATACTTTATTTGTTTTCATAGAGAACAGAAAAAGAATAATAATAGTACAATATTCACATGTTAGAAATTAAAATAGCCATTATACACAATAAGAAAAAGTACACAATAGATGTATTTAAAACTGGCCAAACAAAAACTTTAAATCACGTAAGAGAAAACAGCGAGGTAACAGCAAATTATGTGATGCTACAAGTCAGTGGTGATGTTATTACTGCAATGAGAAGGCCCCTTATGTCATTGCTGCATTGTAAGGGGCCCCTTGTGATCATGTGTACACTGGTCAGTATCACAGTGTCCATGCAGGCTGCTGATGACATCTGGTCAATACCCTACAATGTGTGTCCAGCAGTGCAGTCTTGATTAGCCTCTGTCCAGGTAATTAATTCTCAGGTGTGAACCCCCTGGCCAGAATACTCACAACTGTCTGTAGTCTTTACTTCCCACCAGGTGGTGCTTCCTGCCTCTTCACGACCCACTCCGACTTGGGGCCAGACCGCTATTTTATTCTACATATGATCTGACCTCACTTTTTCATGACTTGTGATGTCACATACAGGGGTACCTACTATATGATTGATTTGTTCATATGTATATACATATTTATTTATATATGTATGAAATTAGTAAATATTTTAATGTGTGAGATTCCACTTTTTAAAAATGGAATAGAATGTGTGCATTCCTTTGTGTAGTGTGAACCAGTTATCAGGGAAAATCTACACGTTGCCTACAGTTAGATTGTGTACTACCTAAAAACATGTTTGATCAAATCTCTGGACAGTTTTAAGACTGCTTGGCTCAGCACTTACAATAACACCGGAAATATTTGCAGGCGTCGCTAAATAATTGACATTCACAAATTCCAGTTTTATGCGAACCCTAAAGTAACCATACAGGGGTAGAAATAACTCACAAATGTCTGGTAGTCAGCAGGAATACCACTATTTCTACCCCTGCCATAACCCTAACTAAGCCTAAGCTAACTATAACTAATCCTAAACTTACCCGAAACCCTAACCTTAAGCCTTAACCCGAAACTGCTAACAAAAGACGCCTCGACACAATACCGATATTACGGTACGCTACATGTAGCGGCCATGGACGGTGGTGACCCTGCATTGCCAGCGAGTTTTACACTAGTTTGTTTTGTGATGTTTATTTGTTAGTGATTTTAATGTGTGACCTAGTGCGTGTGTATTTACACATGTAAGATTTGTGAGTAGTTTGACGGTTGTAGTCTTTTTCATAGTTAAGTCAGAAAGTTAAAGATCGCCTGGGACTGATTTTGAGGTGGAGAACATAAGGAAAATATTCAAGCGATATTCATTTATATAGCTGCAAATTTTCCAATTTTGAATCGAATAGCGGGAAAACGTTTGAATATTCGAAATTTTGAATACAAATCGAATGTTCATCCCGTTCTTAGTCTCTGTTTAGACAATATTTTAGAAATTGTATTTATTGCTTCTTAACATAAAACCTTTCAACAGTCTTGTAAAATGTCACCAAGAAGACATCAAAATGACAGACATTTTGACTGCTGTAAAATAATCAGATTTTACAATTAATACAGTTTTCAATGTGACATCCACTTTTTTCAAAACAATGAAACACGGACACGTCCCTAGAGTGAATGCTGTCACTGTGTGTGGTAAGAGAAGCACTGAGGCAATGTTGACTAGCTGAAATAGATATATTGCCGTTTTTTTTTAAAGTTCGATATTGTTTGTAATGTTTTTAAAATAAAATTTGCGTAATTTATCATGGATGTTTTACACTTTGGCATAAATTTGATAATGCACTAGCCAGAAATGTAATTGAACAATATTATGTGGTCCCTGAAATTATATTAATATTTCCAGAAATGTTGCTCATTACACATTGCTATGAATGCTTTCAAGAATTCTGTAAAATGACATGCGCAGAGCCTCAAAATCACAGGCATTTTGACTGCCTGTAAAACAATAAAATCTGATCTGTCCCCAGACATGCTCAGTGGCTTTAAGCAAACAATCCCTGAGCACCAAATCATCCCCGTCTCCTGTGACACTTGGAGACAAATTGTTTGTCACACCCCAGTGAAAGAGTGACAAGTTGGAGGCGCTGTTTTGACTGCTCTGTTGCTGGATGATGGTGGCTGCAGATTACCAGTGCCTGTCTAAGCACACATCACTGGGGACCAGCTATCTGCAGACAGGGACGACTTTCATGCATCCTTCATGGCTGATTAAGTACCTTAACCCCTTTCCCTCCACCGCCTGTAGTGCAAGATCAATCTGAGCCCAACTTGCAGAGCCAAAAGTGTTCTGACCATTTAACACCTGCATTTAATAATTAAAATGCAAACTTCGACAACGGTTACCGTGATTTTCTAAACAGCTTTAACCCTCTGCGTACTGGGTGAACGCAACGCGATGCATTGATGTGATTGTATTAGTGATCTGCGTAGTGATTGTAACACGGATACGGATGCGTGTTTTACTCAATTGCAGGCGTGTAGCTCATTTAATGCCATGTCATGCATCTGGAAATGATTCCCCCCAGACTACACCAGTTACTTGTGACATGCACATTTAATGTCACGACACTTTCCTAACACATTCTCGGTAATTGGTAATTGTGTTCGGTGTCAGGGAATATTCCAAGTTGGCTTTTATATTTCCTGAAACATAAGACAGTTAATTCAGTTGAGCATAGTAATGAGTTGATAACTCACTTTCTCTCTCTCTCTCTCTCACACACACACACACACACACACACACACACACACACACACACACACACACACACACACACACACACACACACACACACACGTATGCATACATACACCCACACATACACACAGAAACACACACACCACACACACACATGCATGCACGCACGCACACACACACACACACACACACACACACACACACACACACACACACATGTATGCATACATACACCCACACATACACACACCCACACACATACACACACAAACACACACACCACACACACGCACGCACGCACACACACACACTTAATTGCAACACTGTCTGACAATTGATTGGCAACATATTGTTACCTTCGTTTTTATTTATGTTTCCGGTTTTATTTTCAGCTTAAGCGCATGCAAATATAAGCGTCATTGATGAAACAGCAGCTACCATTTAATCATAATTTTATCGGTCAATTTATAACAATGACACAGATTCTAACTACAGGCAGTGTGCCATGCAAAAACGGAGAAAGAAAGACCGACTGATTTGTTTATTTCAGTATAATAATGGTCATATAATCAATGTGATTATATACAGCACTGAAGTTGTTAGGTCTTCATTGAAAATCGACTCTAGGTGATGTAGTTAAATTACCTTCCACCTGTTATGTTAGTTCCTTATTCAACACATTCACAACATAAGCAGTGCAAACGTTTACCAATGTGTAAGTGTCATAACATTATGTGTAAGTGATTTTAGAGGTCGTGGCTCAGGGGTCCGGCTTCACACTCCACTAACAGAACCCGGGTTTGAATCCGGTGTTAAAATCTTGTGCAAGTTTTTTCACTCTACATTGATTTTTTTCACATATTTCTATGAGCAACATTTGCACATTAATTGCAGCGTGGCTGGATGCTTCCCAGAGAAAATGGTGTTTGATTGAACAGGTCTGCCAGGGAAGTAAAGTGTAAAGTACTTTGAGCAGTCCTGAGGACTGGATACCAGGATTGATACTGGCTGATATAAGAACTAACCTTATAAGTGACCGATTGGCCAGAGGGGTCAGTTGTTTGTAACGAGACAGAATTATTATACAGAAGGTAACAAGGGGATAGACCGCCATTATCACTCATGTGCCCACAGGAAAAAGTAATTTTAGTGACTTTGAGGCTGGTGATAACATTTTGTCATCAGATTTTGCATCTTTTGTGGTTTGTACAGTGATTATGTTTATGGTTATGTGCTGACATGTATTTGTAGTGTTTATAAACCATTATGTGACAAAAGAGTTATGCCACATATGAGACTTGGCAGTTTATTTTATCATCTTTCTAAAGGTATATCACATTTAAAAATTGATTGAGAAATATTAAAGTTATGTCCATTTTAAATGAAGGCCTGTCATTTTTAATGCTCACAGATTGATTTGTGGAAATGATCAGGAACTGGCTGCAACTCGTCTGCACTAGCTTCAGGATAAAATGGGTTAACATTTGTGATGTTGTTTTAATCCACTTGATATTGTGTGTTCTGATACGGATTAACAATGCAATATCTTGTAGTGTAACAGGACAGCACATGGAAAAGAAACCAGATTCTGATGTGTTAACAACCCCACTTACAGCAGCCTCACAAACAAGTGGATTTACAGATAATCCAGAGGGGATAATCCAGGTGTGACTGGGAGGGATAATCTAATTATCCTGGGAGCTGCCAGCTCATAAACAAGGATTATCCCAATAGAGTGAGCCGGCTTCTAGGATTCCTGTAATGGAAATAAGATGAGAATGGAAGGTAGTGGAATTCCCGCAAGGTGTTTGCAGCCAACACTAGCGGTGTGTTTATATAAGTGTCCCAAGGCACTCTGGGTAGTGGTGTTGTGATTTCCAGGATTAACCCTTTGCGTCCTTTTGTGCATACACAAGCATTATACCCAATTTGCTGGCTTGCTGTGTCACTCAGTGTAGTCCGATACAAACAAAAGTCAGATCCTAAAAGAGATTAGGAAAATAAGTGTAGACCACACCACATGAAGGGCAAAATATGATGTATTCGTGGTATTTGTTTTTGACTTAACAACACTTTTGACAGGGAATTTACTCCAGTGATCAGGTGTGAAAGAATGGTGTATATTTCTTGTGCAAATGAAGACATTTTCTCAGACACAGTAAATCTTTATAATACAATTTTTTAGTAAAAAACTACGACTGTAGATGTGGATAAAAATTATACCCAGATGAAACATTATAGTTGATTATACAACTTTGCCCTTTCAGGGTCACTTATTTTAGCTTATTTCGTTTAGCTTATCAGCGTTTTAGCTCAATAATGGTGTATATTGGTAAATTTATTTAACTACATTAAAATGTTACTGAATATCGTTAAGCCATGCTAATGTTGTTAATGTTAGTAGTAAATAATATTAAAATGTAACATTAATTAATTAATTTTATGTTTTGTTTGTAATATATTTGCAAGCATTTTGTAAATTACACAGAAATCAAAAATATAAATAATTCGTTATGATAAATAGCTTTTAGTAACAAATAGTATTAATCAATATATATAAATATATATATATATATATATATATATATATGTAACCATATATTCTTAACCTGTCTGTAAGGCCTTTTGTCCGACAAATCACCAAGTACTGGTAAAGCCATTTATTAGCCAATCACAGCGCAGAGATTGGCCAATTGGTCTAACACTGCTATAGTCCCACAACCAGGAAATTGGTTTCACAGGAAATTAATGACACCGAAACTGGCTGGAGGAAATTTGTCCCAAATTGCACGGTCATATTTAAGTTATGACAGGCAAAAGCGATTCTTGTCTTCGCAACACTTTGATAATTAAATTTGCATTTAATTGTCTCAGGGATTACCTCAAGCTCTGTGTCTGTGTTTTGGTTGGGGGCCATGTCAGCTGTTGTAAGGATGACCATGGAACGTGTCTATCTCGCTTCTCTCCTGTTTGGTACAGAAACATCAGGAGATTGAGACAGTATCTACACAGGCATGCATGCACGTGTGCATGCACACATATGAGAGTTTTTTTGATGGATTAAATGCAGAAATATGTACCTTATCATCATACTCTTTTGGTCTTCTTTTCTTCTTCTTCGCCTTTTCCCACTAGGTGGGGTCAGCGGCCCGAATTCTTGATTTCCAGAATGTTCTGTCCTGAGAATCTTCTGGGTTGATCCGCAGTGCCTGCATATCCCTTTGGACACAATCGATCCATCTCCCTCTTGGTCTCCCCCTTGGTCTTTTTCCTGGCACTCTCATGTCAACAACTGATTTCACTTCGTTGTTTTCTTCCATTCTCTGCATGTGTCCATACCAGCGTAGTCTCATTTCTCTGACTTTCTCTTGTATGCTATTCACCTAAATTTACCAATGTTCACTATAATAACCTTTGGTGAGCAGATTATATCCCTCGATAACTGATCCAAAAGTACTAAAAAAAAACAGACTAGTTTTTCACATGGCCTTTATTTTTTTCTTGAAACTTAACTTTTATGAAGTTTGCCTGATTTTAACAATGAATCAAAAATTACGGAAGACATTTCAACAAATGACGTACAAATACAAACCTAAAAGTCTGTGAAATAAAAAGGCACAACATAAATTTGTTAATTTTGCTACTTAATACCCACATCCCTGTGGGAGGTGACATGTTTAAATCTACACCCAGAAGTATCCACCGCAAGTGTGTGTCTGGGCATGCCCAGTCGCACCCAGTCTTCAGCCTCGTTAATCCCCTGGTTTACTCCTGGGGAGGAAGGTTGAAGGAGTTTCCCAGTTGGGAAGTGACGGGAATGATTAGGGATTTGTGGGGAGTGAAACGGGATCACTGAAGTCAATTTTCCAGGTGAATGAACCAAAACCTCTGACTGGGCTGTGTGGCATCTGAGGCAGGGGCTGGCAACTATAGTGGGGGGGCTGTTGATGGGTTTACCCTTGGAGGAGTGAGGCTGTCGATGTGTGTAAGACATGTATGTCGTCTCAGCTGTGGATGTGTGTGGACATGTATGTCGTCTCAGCTGTGGATATGTGTGGACATGTATGTCGTCTCAGCTGTGGACGTGTGTGGACATGTATGTCGTCTCAGCTGTGGATGTGTGTGGACATGTTTGTCGTCTCAGCTGTGGATGTGTGTGGACATGTATGTCGTCTCAGCTGTGGATGTGTGTGGACATGTATGTCGTCTCAGCTGTGGATGTGTGTGGAACCCTGAACATGTATGTCGTCTCAGCTGTGGATGTGTGTGGACATGTATGTCGTCTCAGCTGTGGATGTGTGTGGACATGTATGTCGTCTCAGCTGTGGATGTGTGTGGACATGTATGTCGTCTCAGCTGTGGATGTGTGTGGACATGTATGTATGTGAGTGTGTGTATGAATACACACATACTCACATACATACATACACACATGCATGCACGCACAAACACACACAAACACACACAAACACAAACACACACAAACACACACTACACACACACAACACACACACACACACACACACACACAGGGTACAGAATTATCAGCAGCAATAGAAGTAACCAAACCCTGGCTACAGCAGTCTCACTCATAACATCTGTTCAACTACAGCAGTCAGTCTCACTCATATCATCTGTTCAACTACAGCAGTCAGTCTCACTCATATCATCTGTTCAACTACAGCA
Organism: Ridgeia piscesae; assembly: GCA_025642075.2. Lineage (NCBI taxonomy): Eukaryota > Metazoa > Annelida > Polychaeta > Sabellida > Siboglinidae > Ridgeia > Ridgeia piscesae. The sequence goes on from JAODUO010001292.1 coordinate 91,738, forward strand.
GTCAGTCTCACTCATATCATCTGTTCAACTACAGCAGTCAGTCTCACTCATATCATCTGTTCAACTACAGCAGTCAGTCTCACTCATAACATCTGTTCAACTACAGCAGTCAGTCTCACTCATATCATCTGTTCAACTACAGCAGTCAGTCTCACTCATATCATCTGTTCAACTACAGCAGTCAGTCTCACTCATATCATCTGTTCAACTACAGCAGTCAGTCTCACTCATATCATCTGTTCAACTACAGCAGTCAGTGTCACTCATATCATCTGTTCAACTACAGCAGTCAGTCTCACTCATATCATCTGTTCAACTACAGCAGTCAGTGTCACTCATATCATCTGTTCAACTACAGCAGTCAGTCTCACTCATATCATCTGTTCAACTACAGTAGTCAGTCTCACTCATATCATCTGTTCAACTACAGCAGTCAGTCTCACTCATATCATCTGTTCAACTACAGCAGTCAGTCTCACTCATATCATCTGTTCAACTACAGCAGTCAGTGTCACTCATATCATCTGTTAACACACACACATCACACACAGCAGTCAGTCTCACTCATATCATCTGTTCAACTACAGCAGTCAGTCTCACTCATATCATCTGTTCAACTACAGCAGTCAGTCTCACTCATATCATCTGTTCAACTACAGCAGTCAGTCTCACTCATATCATCTGTTCAACTACAGCAGTCAGTCTCACTCATATCATCTGTTCAACTACAGCAGTCAGTCTCACTCATATCATCTGTTCAACTACAGCAGTCAGTCTCACTCATATCATCTGTTCAACTACAGCAGTCAGTCTCACTCATATCATCTGTTCAACTACAGCAGTCAGTCTCACTCATATCATCTGTTCAACTACAGCAGTCAGTCTCACTCATATCATCTGTTCAACTACAGCAGTCAGTCTCACTCATATCATCTGTTCAACTACAGCAGTCAGTCTCACTCATATCATCTGTTCAACTACAGCAGTCAGTCTCTCTCATATCATCTGTTCAACTACAGTAGTCAGTCTCACTCATATCATCTGTTCAACTACAGCAGTCAGTCTCACTCATAACATCTGTTCAACTACAGCAGTCAGTCTCACTCATATCATCTGTTCAACTACAACAGTCAGTCTCACTCATATCATCTGTTCAACTACAGCAGTCAGTCTCACTCATATCATCTGTTCAACTACAGCAGTATCATGTCAGGGGAACAAATCAGATGTGTTCGCTGCCTCACCCACAGTGCTGCTGAGCCCCGCACAAGAGGATTGGCTTGAAATAGGTCTATCATTGTCCAGCTTATGTCCACTCCACTCCTGGTTGACCCGTTCCTATCTGTCCACTATGAATACATTGTCACTAGTTGTTGTACTTGGCCATTGATTTTTCTCGACACTGCTCTCCTATCACGACGCGTCACCTTTTGTTGGCCGGCTCAGTCATTCTCAAGTGTCATGTCAGGAGTCACTGTCACCACTGATTGTGTTGTCTTCCTCCCTCATTCCTTAACTCCCATTATATCTTCCCACTCATTAGGACTGCTTGTCTCCCTCTGGGACACAGGATTTATGTACCACAACAAGATGTGATGTCACAGACAGGGGTGTGATGTCACACAATGGAATATACAGGTGTGATCATGGCTATGGGGTGTGATGTCATGGATAGGGCGTAAGATGTCATACAAAGGTGATGTGACATCACATGACTACACGTACTGGTTCGTGTTACAGTTGAGATGTCACATGCCTTTTTTTCACTGTTGGACTGTCCTCAGTGAATTGTTTCACTGTTAGACTGTCCTCAGTGAATTGTTTCACTGTTAGACTGTCCTCAGTGAATTGCTTCACTGTTAAACTGTCCTCAGTGAATTGTTTCACTGTTAGACTGTCCTCAGTGAATTGTTTCACTGTTAGACTGTCCTCAGTGAATTGTTTCACTGTTAGACTGTCCTCAGTGAATTGTTTCACTGTTGGACTGTCCTCAGTGAATTGTTTCACTGTTGGACTGTCCTCAGTGAATTGTTTCACTGTTAGACTGTCCTCAGTGAATTGCTTCACTGTTAAACTGTCCTCAGTGAATTGTTTCACTGTTGGACTGTCCTCAGTGAATTGTTTCACTGTTAGACTGTCCTCAGTGAATTGCTTCACTGTTAGACTGTCCTCAGTGAATTATTTCACTGTTAGACTGTCCTCAGTGAATTGTTTCACTGTTAAACTGTCCTCAGTGAATTGTTTCACTGTTAGACTGTCCTCAGTGAATTGCTTCACTGTTAAACTGTCCTCAGTGAATTGCTTCACTGTTAAACTGTCCTCAGTGAATTGTTTCACTGTTAGACTGTCCTCAGTGAATTGTTTCACTGTTGGACTGTCCTCAGTGAATTGTTTCACTGTTGGACTGTCCTCAATGAATTGTTTCACCGTTAGACTGTCTTCAGTGAATTGTTTCACTGTTAAACTGTCCTCAGTGAATTGTTTCACTGTTGGACTGTCCTCAGTGAATTGTTTCACTGTTGGACTGTCCTCAGTGAATTGCTTCACTGTTAGACTGTCCTCAGTGAATTGTTTCACTGTTAGACTGTCCTCAGTGAATTGTTTCACTGTTGGACTGTCCTCAGTGAATTGTTTCACTGTTGGACTGTCCTCAGTGAATTGTTTCACTGTTAGACTGTACTCAGTGAATTGTTTCACTGTTAGACTGTCCTCAGTGAATTGTTTCACTGTTAGACTGTCCTCAGTGAATTGTTTCACTGTTAGACTGTCCTCAGTGAATTGTTTCACTGTTAGACTGTCCTCAGTGAATTGTTTCACTGTTAGACTGTCCTCAGTGAATTGTTTCACTGTTGGACTGTCCTCAGTGAATTGTTTCACTGTTAGACTGTCCTCAGTGAATTGTTTCACTGTTAGACTGTCCTCAGTGAAATATAGTAACATTTTGTTACCTAACACAATACATTATTTAATAAAAAAATTACTTTATAATTTAGGCTGGGCAATACATAAACTGTTAAATAAAATAGAAAACTAATAGAAAATATACGATCTTTTCATGCCAAGTGTCGCTGCGTCTGATGACGTCAGTACCCGGTCTTCTCTACCCCTGGCACATCCCTTTCAAAAACTCATCGTTTTATGTCAGAAATGTTTATGAAATCACACATGAGGAGAGATTGGACTCTGGTCATGTGATATAATTTTGGGTGATTTCAGCCACACCCTGCCCATGTCACGTGCAATGCTTAGGACATAAATGCGTCATTATATTGCAATTCCCACCAGTCGTGTATCCACCTTCAAATTGGTGCGGGTATTTGCGCTGTTCCCACAGTTGACCCAGTAGTAACTGGTAAAGTCAATTGGTATAATTGTGTAATTCTACTCTCCAGGTTTAAAGAGATGATCGGCCAGAGGTAATATAATATAATATAATATAATATAATATAATATAATATAATATAATATAACATAACATAACATAACATAACATAACATAACATAACATAATATAATATAATATAACATAATATAATATAATAATATTATAATATTATTATTATATTATTATTATATAATATAATATAATATAATATAATATAATATAATATAATATAATATAATATAATATAATATAATATAATATAATATAATATAATAACTTTATTGTCCAATCAAGAGTGGAAATACATTTTGCACTTTGGAGGTTGCATAAAAACAATATTTATGTACATAGTAATGCATGTATACAGTAAAATCAGCATGTAAATATGTAAACGGTAGCTAATATATGTATATATATATATATATATATATATATATATATATATATATATATATATATATATATATATATATGTATATATATATATATATATAATATATATATATATTGAATAAATAATATACTAAAACAATATGACAATATTATAATAAGATAAATTAGTTAATTCATTAAGATGATAAAACAACATTGCATTGGCAGCGGTAGAGGCATAATGCAATGACTTGTCACTTGCCTGGATGAAATGTACTAGTTTGACATAGTTTCATGAGTGTTTAGCAGCAAAAGTACAATTCGGAGAAAAGTTACATTTTAATAGTATAACCCACATTTGTGCCACATTTCATGAGGACATAAGATGAGGAATGTGTGTGTGTGTGTGTGCATGTGTAAGCGCGTGTGAGTGTGTGTAAGCATGCGCCCGTGAGTGGCTACATTCCCAGGTGTATGACAAGGTTTGATGTGGCCATCAACTTCTGACAGCCGGGTGTAATAGCGGTCTGCCTCCAGGATGTTGTACACCCACTGAGTTCTCGGAAAGCGGGATACATAAACAAACATCACTGCATCCCAGTCATAGTTGGGATGTGATGGGGAGTGGGGGAGGCTTCCCTGTGGAGGGAGGTAAACACGATTAGTGGGTTTAACCCCAGATCTTTTGGGTGGCCTCAACCGTTCACCTAGTCCACGTTCACCTAGTCCACGTTCATCTAGTCCACGTTCACCAAGTCCACATTCACCTAGTCCACGTTCACCTAGTCCACGTTCACCTAGTCCACGTTCACCAAGTCCACATTCACCTAGTCCACGTTCATCTAGTCCACGTTCACCAAGTCCACGTTCACCTAGTCCACGTTCACCTAGTCCACGTTCACCAAGTCCACATTCACCTAGTCCACGTTCACCAAGTCCACATTCACCTAGTCCACCTTCACCTAGTCCACGTTCACCAAGTCCACATTCACCTAGTCCACGTTCACCTAGTCCACGTTCACCTAGTCCACGTTCACCTAGTCCACGTTCACCAAGTCCACGTTCACCAAGTCCACGTTCACCAAGTCCACGTTCACCAAGTCCACATTCACCTAGTCCACGTTCACCTAGTCCACGTTCACCAAGTCCACATTCACCTAGTCCATTCATGCCCACTCACTAGTCCACGTTCACCTAGTCCACGTTCACCAAGTCCACATTCACCTAGTCCACGTTCACCTAGTCCACGTTCACCAAGTCCACATTCACCTAGTCCACGTTCACCTAGTCCACGTTCACCTAGTCCACGTTCACCAAGTCCACATTCACCTAGTCCACGTTCACCTAGTCCACGTTCACCTAGTCCACGTTCACCTAGTCCACGTTCACCTAGTCCACGTTCACCTAGTCCACGTTCACCTAGTCCACGTTCACCTAGTCCACGTTCACCTAGTCCACGTTCACCAAGTCCACATTCACCAAGTCCACATTCACCTAGTCCATGTTCACCAAGTCCACGTTCACCAAGTCCACGTTCACCAAGTCCACGTTCACCTAGTCCACATTCATCTAGTCCACGTTCACCAAGTCCACATTCACCTAGTCCACGTTCACCTAGTCCACGTTCACCTAGTCCACATTCACCTAGTCCACGTTCACCAAGTCCACATTCACCTAGTCCACGTTCACCTAGTCCACGTTCACCTGGCCCACATTCACCAGTCCACTTTGTGACACTTACAGGCCCACGGTTGACACACTTACCTGTCCACTGGCACTGTGACACTTACTGTGCACTGTGACACTTACTGGGCACTGGTGTGACACTTACTGGGCACTGGTGTGACACTTACTGGGCACTGGTGTGACACTTACGGGGCACTGGTGTGACACTTACTGGGCACTGGTGTGACACTTACTGGGCACTGGTGTGACACTTACGGGGCACTGGTGTGACACTTACAGGCACTGTGTACCTTACTGGGCACTGGGTGCACTTCACGGGCACTGGTGTGACACTTACATGGTGCACTTACGGTGTGGACACTTACGGGGCACTGGTGTGGGAGATTGACGGTGGTGACTGGATGTGACATTTACGTGGGCACTGGTGTGACACTTACTGGGGACTGGTGATGATATGGTGGACATTTACTGGTGGACAGCACTGGGCAGTTATTATGATATGACACTATGACTGGTTATCGTGTGAGCTGGGCATGGTGTGAGATGTAGCTGGACCTGGTGGACATGTAGTTGTGCATGGATGTGAGACTTATGGAACTGGATGTGACATTATGGGCACTGGATCACACTATACTAGGCAGAGTTAATTATGGGCTACTGTTACACTATACTGGAGGCTTAGATGTGTGCTGACACACTGGAGTCAGTTGAGATTAGAGTGCATGGTGCTGACAACACTAGAGACTAGGAGAGTTAGAGTGTGGGTTGACAACACTAGAGACTAGGAGAGTTAGAGTGTGGGTGACAACACTAGAGTTAGAGATTAGATGTGGGCTGACAACACTAGAGTCTAGGAGAGTTAGAGTGTGGGCTGACAACACTAGAGTCTAGGAGAGTTGAGATGTGGGTGACAACACTAGAGTCTAGGAGAGTTAGAATGTGGGCTGACAACACTAGAGTCTAGGAGAGTTAGAGTGTGGGCTGACAACACTAGAGTCTAGGAGAGTTAGATGTGGGTGACAACACTAGAGTCTAGGAGAGTTAGAATGTGGGCTGACAACACTAGAGTCTAGGAGAGTTAGAGTGTGGGCTGACAACACTAGAGACTAGGAGAGTTAGATGTGGGCTGACAACACTAGAGTCTAGGAGAGTTAGAGTGTGGGCTGACAACACTAGAGTCTAGGAGAGTTAGAGTGTGGGCTGACAACACTAGAGTCTAGGAGAGTTAGAGTGTGGGCTGACAACACTAGAGTCTAGGAGAGTTAGAGTGTGGGCTGACAACACTAGAGTCTAGGAGAGTTAGAGTGTGGGCTGACAACACTAGAGTCTAGGAGAGTTAGAGTGTGGGCTGACAACACTAGAGTCTAGGAGAGTTAGAGTGTGGGCTGACAACACTAGAGTCTAGGAGAGTTAGAGTGTGGGCTGACAACACTAGAGTCTAGGAGAGTTAGAGTGTGGGCTGACAACACTAGAGTCTAGGAGAGTTAGAGTGTGGGCTGACAACACTAGAGACTAGGAGAGTTAGAGTGTGGGCTGACAACACTAGAGTCTAGGAGAGTTAGAGTGTGGGCTGACAACACTAGAGTCTAGGAGAGTTAGAGTGTGGGCTGACAACACTAGAGACTAGGAGAGTTAGAGTGTGGGCTGACAACACTAGAGTCTAGGAGAGTTAGAGTGTGGGCTGACAACACTAGAGTCTAGGAGAGTTAGAGTGTGGGCTGACAACACTAGAGACTAGGAGAGTTAGAGTGTGGGCTGACAACACTAGAGACTAGGAGAGTTAGAGTGTGGGCTGACAACACTAGAGACTAGGAGAGTTAGAGTGTGGGCTGACAACACTAGAGACTAGGAGAGTTAGAGTGTGGGCTGACAACACTAGAGACTAGGAGAGTTAGAGTGTGGGCTGACAACACTAGAGACTAGGAGAGTTAGAGTGTGGGCTGACAACACTAGAGTCTAGGAGAGTTAGAGTGTGGGCTGACAACACTAGAGACTAGGAGAGTTAGAGTGTGGGCTGACAACACTAGAGACTAGGAGAGTTAGAGTGTGGGCTGACAACACTAGAGTCTAGGAGAGTTAGAGTGTGGGCTGACACCACTAGAGTCTAGGAGAGTTAGAGTGTGGGTTGACAACACTAGAGACTAGAAGAGTTAGAGTGTGGGCTGACAACACTAGAGACTAGGAGAGTTAGAGTGTGGGCTGACAACACTAGAGACTAGGAGAGTTAGAGTGTGGGCTGACAACACTAGAGACTAGGAGAGTTAGAGTGTGGGCTGACAACACTAGAGACTAGGAGAGTTAGAGTGTGGGCTGACAACACTAGAGACTAGGAGAGTTAGAGTGTGGGCTGACAACACTAGAGACTAGGAGAGTTAGAGTGTGGGCTGACAACACTAGAGTCTAGGAGAGTTAGAGTGTGGGCTGACAACACTAGAGTCTAGGAGAGTTAGAGTGTGGGTTGACAACACTAGAGTCTAGGAGAGTTAGAGTGTGGGCTGACAACACTAGAGTCTAGGAGAGTTAGAGTGTGGGCTGACAACACTAGAGTCTAGGAGAGTTAGAGTGTGGGTTGACAACACTAGAGACTAGGAGAGTTAGAGTGTGGGCTGACAACACTAGAGTCTAGGAGAGTTAGAGTGTGGGCTGACAACACTAGAGTCTAGGAGAGTTAGAGTGTGGGTGACAACACTAGAGACTAGGAGAGTTAGAGTGTGGGCTGACAACACTAGAGACTAGGAGAGTTAGAGTGTGGGCTGACAACACTAGAGACTAGGAGAGTTAGAGTGTGGGCTGACAACACTAGAGTCTAGGAGAGTTAGA